>JAZGTK010003413.1:0-27470 GCA_036877625.1 Ambastaia sidthimunki
CTGGCTGTAGTACTTGAAGCTCTTTGTGCTCCACCTTTCGAGCCCATTGAAGATATTTCTGATCATCTCTTATCAATTAAGATGGCATTCCTGTTGGCCATCACTGGAGGAGAGTGGGTGACCTTCAGGCCCTTTCTGTAGCCCCTGCATATTTAGACTTTGCGCCCGGTTTGGCCAAAGCTTTTCTATATCCGAGACAGGGTTAGAGACGGTAAAGTACCGTCTACTGTACTACGGCCAGTCGTGCTTCAGGCCTTTTGTTCTCCTCCCTTTAGGGAGCATGACCAGGAGAAGCTAAATCATGCGAACACTGGACACTTATGTCCACAGAACTGCCCTGTGGAGGAAGACTGATCAACTTTTTGTTTGTTTTGGGAACCCTAAGCGCGGTCTCCCTGCTACTAACAGACGTTAAGCCGTTGAATTTCTGATGCGATTCGCATCTCATATGAGTCCTCTGGTACCCCCCACCTAAGGGGACCAAGGCTCACTCTACCCGGGGTATGGCGGCCTCTAAGGCCTTTTATGCAGGTGTCCCACTTCAGGACATCTGTGACGCTGCGGGATGGTCCACACCTTTGACTTTTGTTAGGTATTATGGCCTAGACATTCGAGCCACTCCTGGCTCTTCTGTCCTTTTGCCTTAGTTTGTGCAATCTTACACAGACGGCAGGGGATTCCTTCAGTATGGGATAGTGGGCATCTCGTTCCCATAGCGTTTTGACGCAGCTCGAGTTCCTGAAAGGGAACGTCTCAGGTTATGTATGTAACCCTGGTTTTCCCTAAAGGGAACGAGACGCTGCGTCTCTAGCCATTCTTCCTGTCCCCCTGCCGGAGCTCGCTTCTTTCACTGAAGCTGCCGGCGTGCGCTAACGCACGTTTTATAGCTTCCTGGTCATGACGTCACCCCGCCTGTGATGTTCTGCCCTCCAATTGGATGATTTGACATGTGATTTAGAGCCTATAAACGCTGGAGGCGTTCCCATAGTATTTCAATGCAGTGTCTCGTTCCCTTCAGGGAACCAGGTTTACATACGTACAGTTTATAATAAGGTCTCTTTTTAATAGTAATTAAAGAGACTTTCCTGTTTAGTCCTACAACAAATTCTTATAGTCATACCTGAAACGTAATTTTAAAAAATTGTGTGCAAGTAAAGAAACAAATTACTGCAAAATTTTCATCAGTAACATAAACTCTTTCCTGTTTAGATGTTCCATCAAAACAGCTACCAGATAAAGCTAGATTTTCTGACAGGGATTGTAATACCTATAACAACACTTTTAAAAATAATAATTTATCTCTTTTAAAATAATCCCATTTTTTGAAAAATACAATACTTGGATGTTAACATTTCCCTTGTCTTGCTTAGCCCAAAGATCATAATGGTTTTGTGGATCAGTACAGCTGAGATAGTTGGATATGAATGATTACTTAATTAACTGAGATAATAAAGTCGCACAGTGATAATCTTTAAAGAAGATGAAGCACTATACTCTAAAGAGAAGCCCAGGTGTGATAATTAAGGAGTGATAATTCAGGCCTAATCCATCTGGTCAGAACAACCTGTTCTCTTTTTGACAGGTACATCCAAAATCATGATGCTATGAGCTCCATAGGGAGCATGTAAATTGAACTGAAAGAATGACTCTTAATTGGAAGTTTTACTCAGCAAGAGCTTGCCAGAGCAGAAGTAAAAAGTACTGAAATTCAATAGTGTGTTCAAAATCTCATCTGTCATTTTTTTTGTGGTAAACTGAGATATGATGGCTAAAATGTCAGCCAAAAACAAGGTGAGTTGGAACTAAAGAATATTTTACCAGTGGCCTCTGCAGTTACTTGAAAACAGGGTCCAACTTTTTCGTTTCTTGCAAACAGTGTTGCTGTCCATCTCTATACCGCCTGTGGTCGTGAGTATAGTGGATTGCCCTAATGTGGGACATTTTTTGTATTTTGGAATTTGTAGTATATTACAATGTTAAGCCAACATAGTACATCCACACCCAATAGTATTATATACTTTGATCACATTGCAGTAAAGCTTTGATTTGTTTATAATTTCACTGGCATTCATTGGTTTGGGGGAGAGCTGAAGCTTAAGTGTCCCACATTAGGCAGTGTCCCACATTAGGACAATTCACCCTATGTGTTTTATGTTGGCGCATTTGATCAAGAGAATAAGCTAACAGTGGGACTTTTTTGGTAGGTATTTTTGTAAAGGGCTGTAATTGTATAGTAATGGTTGGCGCTCTGCGTTCTGTCTGGGGCGTTGTTGTTTAGTTTCTAGTATTTCCAGTGTTTTCAGTATGTGGGTTAGTGTCAGACCAATAGCGGTGGTTTTGTTTGTTAACTTCACCATTCACATAAAAGTTTGCCTCTTTGGAGGGTTGCATTGACAATCCAACACAATGGGCAGCACATTAAACACATTTTATAAGTGGTCAGTAACTTGTAAATAACTCATGAAAGAATAAAGTTATGTTAAAACCAAGCACACCATTGTTTTTCTTGTGAAATTCCCAATAAGTTTAATGTGTCACATGACCCTCTTCCTATTGAAAAAACAAAAGTTGGATCCAAGATGGCTGACTTCAAAATGGCCACCATGGTCACCACCCATCTTGAAAAGTTTGCCCCCTCACATATACTAATGTGCCACAAACAGGACATTAATATCACCAACCATTCCCATTTTATTAAGGTGTATCCATATAAATGGCCCACCCTGTATATTATTACATTCAGGAGCTCCACAGAGCAACAGATTGCTCCTCAGGGTCTGTTTGGAGACTGACGGAACGCTTCTGCTTTTCCCACCACCCCAGGTGTTTTGGGGGTAGAAGCATCCGGTGGTTCAGATGGACAGGGTGGTATCTCTCTTGGACTTTTTGGCAGCATGGAAATTTCTGCCCAGTTTGTCCTCATGGCAATTAAGTAAGATATTTATTCACATAAACTGCCTGGAAATGAGGGCAGTGTTTTTGGCACTGAAGCACTTTCTTCCACACCTCAAATCTGAGAGCAGATATCCTGTCAAGGCAGGGGCTGAGGCACAGGAAATGGAGTCTCCATCCACGAGTGGTGGAAGAGGTAAGGCAAAGCAAAAGTGGATCTGATCACCTCCAAGAAGTCAACATACTGTCCCTTTGGGTTCAACCTCACTCATCCAGCTCCTCTGGGGCTGGATTCCATGGTGCAGACATGGCCGACCCGAATCTGGTTCTCAGACATGGTGTCTCGTCTGGATTTAGTTCCTTGGGAGCTCCCAGACTGAAGGGATTTTCTTTCTCAGGCTCGAGGGTAGATCTTTCACTGGTCAGTGAAAGATTACTGTAGTTTTAAGGGGCTTATCTGGGGGTCCATTTGAGCCCCTAGAGTCAGCCTTGCATACGTTTCTGACTTTTAAGGTGGCTCCACTATTAAGTGGCTCCCTCATGTTGTTAAAGCCATTTTGCACCCTAGAATCACTAACAAATCACTAGAATCACTAACAAATCACTAGAATCACTAACCTAGTGATCAGAATCACTAAGCAAATAATGAAATTTGAGGTTTTATTACAAATGGCCAAACATCTGCATGCCTACAAGTACAATGATAAGTCTTTTGAAATTGAAATTGAAAAAAGTTTTTCTCATTTAATACTATTTTCTTTGATTTCCATGTATGTGATTTTGGCATGTCCCACACACTGCTCAGCTAACGCCAGTGAGTGAAAAAAGTGGATAAATGACAACAAAATATTTTTTAATGTTCTTATTGTCCTCAACAAGTTTTTTTTTTGTCCTGAAACAAGTAATTTTGATCATTTCTGTTCTATTTTCATAATAGTATTAGAAATTTTGCATGTGTCCCTGAAATTGCTGTCTACCCTGTAATTATGAGGTAAACCCCTTTAAGAAACCAATTGATATACCCAGGGACATCCCTTCTCCCCATTATGCCTTTTTTTAATGGAGGTAAAACATCTGCTGCACACACAGTATTTGCACTTTATTTCCTAACTTTCATCATATTGTGTTTGTAGTTGCATGTTGTCAAGCTTAATATGTAAAACTAACTCCATGTCTCTTCCTTGGGGCAGAGAGTCGGACTTGTAACCCGAAGGTCGTGGGTTTGAGTCTCGGGTCTGGCAGGGATTGCAGGTGGGGGGAGTGATTGACCAGTGCTCACTTTCACCCTCAATACCATGACTGAGGTAAGACCCTTGAGCAAGGCACCGAACCCCCAATTGCTCCTCGGGCGCCGCAACAAAAAAAAGCCTGCCCACTGTTCCGGGTGTGTGTTCACGGTGTGTGTGTGTTCATGTTCATGTTCTTCATGTGTGTGTGAACGTTTCATCATATCTGTGAACATACCTAAAGTACAATGAGTGCCTCTTACATGTGGATTTTAGTGAAAATTACATGTACAGACTGAATTTCTTCTCTGTACTTTTTATATTTTGGAGGCTTACACTACCAGGCCAGTCTGCACACTGAAGTGCTATAAACAGCAGGTGAACAGGTGCCACACACCTTCTGCTTAATTTCTCTTTCAAGAAGACACAACTCTGTAGCCATTTGGGCCCACCTTCATCCAATTCTAAAGGTAGTGACAGAAAGACACCCTCAAGTCAGCATAATTCATTTTTTAAAGGCTCAAAAAGCTAGTATTTCTGCCAATAGCTCTAGGAACTAATAAAGTTTTAACTAATAAACTTATAAAGCCCCTATAGTTCATCTAGCCTGGTTTGTTTTGGTTATTATTTTGGATATTATTTTCTGAAAATAATAAATTCCTGAAATTATTATTATAAATTACTTATACTGTTTAAGGGTTTGTTGTTGTTTCTCTGATGTTCCTGTTGTCTTCTAGTTCACCCATTTAAGTATTTGTCCACCCTGTCATGCCATGGTCCACCCTGTCATCAACCTTTATTAAAATAAACAAATTACATTTAGGCATTTAGCAGACGTTTTAATCCAAAGCGACTTACAAGGTGAGAAAAACAGCGAAGCGATAAATCATAAGGAGGTAATACGATCGGCTGTACACAGTTACAGTTTTACCAAGAGTACAATGCTTGGTAGAGGCGAAACCGGAAAGAGGAGAAAAGGTTAGTTTTTTTTTCATACTGGTGTCAGGTATTTGTAAAAGAGACAGGTTAGTAGTTTCTTGAATATAGTAGGGGATTTGGCAGACCAAACAGAGTTTGGAAGATTATTCTACCAGAATGTTTGTATACACAAGACCCAGAATTCCTGTTAATATAACCACACAAACCACAAAGCTGCTTCTCTGTCGGCATGAAACATGGTGCACCCGTTGACTGGCGGCATCCAGAACTGTCTCGCTGAGCCACGTCTCTGTGAAAACAAAGAAGTGGCAGTCTTGAACGTCACGCCATGTCTGTTGCAGTCAGATATGTTATCCAATATATATCCATATTATCCGAAATATAGCTCTGGAAAAAATAAGAGACCAATGCAAAATAACAGTTTTGTTTCATTTTTTGTGAACTGCTGACAATATTTTTTTTCTAAATACAAAATATAACGGTTGTTATTTAGAGTGTATATTTAAAGGAAATAACAGCACATCAAAATAACTCAAGATCATGCAGTATTTGCAGAGCTTTAATAACTCAAATAAAACAAAATGCAAATGATCTGTAAACAAATTGTGTTAATGCTTTGACTAAATAACATTAAGAAATCAGTATTTGCTGGAATAACCCCGATTTGCAATTACAGCTTTCATGAATTTTGTCATGCTCTCCATCAGTTTTTCACATTGCTGTTGGGTAACTTTATACCACTCTTTAGTTCATATAGTTCAGCTTTGCTTGATGGTTTGTGACTATCCATCTTCCTCTTGATGACATTCCAGAGGTTTTAAATTGGGTTCAGATCTCGAGATTGGGCTGGCCATGACAGGGTCCTGATCTAGTGATCCTCCATCCAGACTCTGATTGTTCTGGCTGTATGCACATTGTCCTGTTGGAAAATCCAATCCTCTGAGTTGGGAAACATTGTCATAGCAGAAGGAAGCAAATGCTCTTCTAGAACAACCCTGTACTTGGCTTGATTCATGTGCACTTCACAAAGACAAATCTGTCCAATTCCAGCCTTGCTGAAGCACCCCCAGATCATCACTGACCCTCCTCCATATTTTACAGTTGGTGCAAGACACTGTGGGTTGTAGGCCTCTCCAGATCTCTGTCTAACCATAACACAACCAGGTGTCGGGCAAAGCTAAAAATTTGATTCATCAGAAAAGATTACCTTACTTCAGTCCGCTATAGTCCAATTCCTGTGGTCTTTTGCAAACTTCAGCCTGGCTCTTCTTTGCTTTTTACTGATGAAGGGCTTTTTTCTGGCTTTGTATGACTTCAGCCTTGCGTGTAGAAACCTGTTTCAAATCGTTCTTGTAGTGCACTTCACCCCAGTCTCAGTTTGCCACTGTTGTTGAAGGTCACTTGAGGTCAGCCTACAGTTCTTGATTGACATTTGAATAAGTTTGCGGTCATCTCGCTTTTGAGTGACCCGTTTTCCGCTTCTTCCCGCCTGTAGCGTTGTTGTTCCTAGTGTCTGTTGCTTGATCTTGTTTTTATGAACTGCCGTCTTTGAAATATTAAGGATAGAAGCAACTTGACGCTCACTGAATCCTTGTGCCAGTAAAGCTAGGTTTGAGGCTTTTTTTTTCTTCACTCAAAACCTTTCTTTTCACTGTTTTTGGCATGTTCAATGGTTATTTTTAAATTTCCAATTACCTTTGAAAGACTTCTAGCACTTTTTTACCATTCAACTGGTCACATTGCAAGAGGAGAGTGCTGATTACAGCAGTGCTTTTTTATACTTTTCCCCATTAAATAGGATTGGATTTAGGTGATCACCAAACCAGTACCTCATTAAGCAAAATGAGGTGTGCTTGTGTAGAAATTTAACAAAGACTGGCATGGAATGCTTGTCATACTCAGAGAGATGCTGATTTAGCAGTGGTTCCTTATTTCTTTCCAGAGCTGTATATCCAATTTATTGTCCAGAGAGCAGACATTAGAGAACAGGATGGAAGGGAGAGCCGGCCGACTGGGGTTTGAATTCAATCTAGTATGAACTCCCGCTTTCTTGCCATGAGTAGATTGAAAAGCGGCGAGGTTCTCCAGCAGATCGTCATCATGAAGTTTGAGTAACTGGTGAGTCCTGAGTTGTAATAAAGTCTGTCGTTTATAGACACATGTAATGATGGCGACACAGACGCACTGGTAGATTCCATTTGCGGCGATTTAATAAACAAATCCAAATCAACAGGCAGAAATCATAAACGTGATAACAGGCAATAGTTGTCAACAAGCAGGCAAACAATGATCAGGCAGACAAATCCAAAAGGGGTGCTCATGTAAGCACATTGCTTAAATAGTCCATGAACAGGAAAAGGCCAGACAGGAAACAGGAAGCAGAGGGAGCAAACAGTCAGTACTCTGGCAAGGGCTCCCTCTGCTGGTGGGGCGGAACAGGGTGTGTCATTACAATACAAAACCCAGTTGTTCCTGTGTCCATATGTGGTGTAGATCAGGCGAAAAAGACAAAAATAGTAAAAATAGCAATAATGGGTGTCATTGTGAAAGTTGTTCGGGTCAACAAGACCAATACATCTACCAATACAACTAAGTTTTGTACAGGTGCATGTATGTATGATACACTGCCCGTCCAAAAAAAAAGTCACCACGTTGATTTAAAGCAAATAATAGGTAAGAGCCACTCCTGAACCACTCTTTCACCATTTGAGCCTGATAAATCCTGGCATTGTCATCTTGGAATATGCCCATGCCATCAGAGAAGAAAAAAATCAATTGATGGAATAATCTGGTCATTCAGTATATTCAGGTTCATTGTGCCACTTGTTGCCAAGCTGAAACATAATCATCCATGCAGTAATTATCCAATGGGAGGAGCATGAGACATAATTTTCACACATGGATTGGCCAGAGTCCAAACCTTAACCTCATTGAGAATCTTTGGGATGTGCTGGACTCTCCTATCATCAATACAAGATCTTGGCGAAAATGTAATGCAACTCTGGACAGGAATAAATGTTGTGACGTTGCAGAAGCTTATCGAAACAATGCCATGGTGAATGCGTGCTTTAATCAAAGCTAAAGGCAGTTGAAATATTAGTGTGTCACTTTTTTTTTGAACGGGCAGTGTACTGCATATGCACAATCTTTTTGTGTCTCGTAACAGGGGCACTATCGAGCTTGCTAGCCTTTGCCCGGCCCTAATCGCAAACAAGTGGCCCCAAACCCCTGAAAACCTTGAAAAAAGAGCTAGTAAAAACGAACAAAAAAATTTTAGTGGTACTTGCTGACAACTCGGGCCAGAATATTTCAGTGATGTTAATTTAACATAGCATGACTTAGCATGATGCGAGCGTGATATTAGCATGATGTTACCATGACTTGACATGATGCTAGCATGCCTAAAATATGGCTTATTCATGATGTTGTGAGGTTGTTCTAAATAGTTGATCGGTGTGACCAGGAAGTTGTCAGGACAATGCCTAAAGCCCACTCACATGTCTCTACAATTGTCTGACTCGGCATGCCTCAAGGAAGCTAAAGAGACCACTCACATGACTCCCACTCTCACTCTCAAGGTTTCAAAATTTCAAGCAAAAGTAGCAATTTTTCATACCTCTTGCCCAGTAGGTGGTGCTGTAACAAAATTGTTTATGCCCCCTTTAGGTCATGCTTTAGGTCATGCACATACCAAGTTTCATGTCTGTAACGTAACACGGACACAGTAGGTAAGTGGAATGCAACAGGTTTATTAAAACAACGGGTAAACACAAACAGGAGGATGTAACAGGTGAGTAAGAGATCTTGGGCAGCAGGGCAGCAGGGGCAAAGGGCTGACTTTAGTGGTGGTGATTCATTCACAGTGTGTCGCGCCCATCAATAACTTCAGGCTGTGTAATTTATTAAGGTGACTTATCAAAATTTGCATCTTGGTAAATCCAGTCCTCTGCCATTATTACAGCCAAGGATTTCCATGAGCAGGATGAGTAGTGATTTTCTAATGTCACTTTTAAAGTATTTATAAAAGTCTGTTTTTGTATTGTGACGTGTCTCTGACTTTTGGGTAACTTTAACCTGTGTATGCCTTACATGGTGTGTATTTTCAAAGTGAAAGTGGAGTTTATTTATGGGGTCATTTCAGCCATATACATATAGTGAAATGAAACAACATTTCTCCAGGACCAAGGTGCTACATAGGACACACAGAACACAGAACTAGAATGGACTTTTCACAGAAAGTACAGGTGCTGCTGGGCTTTCTTTGTTATGGAACTGGTGTTGAGCGACCAGGTGAGGTCCTCTGCCAGTAGAACACCAAGAAACTCGGTGCTCTTGACGTTCTACACGGAGGAGCCGCCGATGTTCAGCGGAGAGTGGTCTCTCTGTGCTCTTCTGAAGTCAACAACCATCTCTTTAGTTTTGTCCACGTTCAGAGACAGGTTGTTGGCTCTACACCAGTCTGTTAACCGCTGCACCTCCTCTCTGTATGCTGACTCATCATTCTTGCTGATGAGACCCACTACGGTCATGTCATCGGTGAACTTAATGATGTGATTCGAGCTGTGCATTGCTACACAGTCATGAGTCAGCAGAGTGAACAGCAATGGACTGAACACATAGCTCTGTGGGGCTCCATTGCTCAGTGTGGTGGTGCTGGAGATGCTGTTCCCGATCCGGACTGAGGTCTCCCAGTCAGGAAGTCCAGGATCCAGTTGCAGAGGGAGGTGTTCAGGCCCAGCAGGTTCAGCTTTCCAATCAGGTGCTGAGAAATGATTGTGTTAAATGCCAAACTGAAGTCTATGAACAGCATTCAAACATAAGTGTTTTATTGTCCAGGTGAGTAAGGGCCAGATGGAGGGTGGTGTTGATGCATCTGTTGAGCTGTTGGGACGGTAAGCTAATTGCAGGGGGTCTAGTGAGTGGGGCAGCAGGGTCTTAATGTGCCTCATGATGAGCCTCTCGAAGCACTTTATGATGATGGGTGTAAGTGCAACGGGATGGTAGTCGTTGAGACAAGACAAGGTAGTCATTGAGGTAGTCGTTGAGACTTCTTTGGCCTGGGGACAATGGAGGTGGCCTTTAAGGATGTTGAAAGAACGGTTCTGGTCAGAGAGGTGTTGAAGATGTCCATGAAAACATCTGCCAGTTGGTCTGCACATCCTCTGAGCACCCTAACAGGAATGTTGTCAGGTACAGCAGCCTTCCGCGGGTTAACTCTGTATAGAGTCTTCCTCACATCGGCCGTGGTTAGACACAGCACCTGGTCATTGGAAGGAGGGGTGGTCTTCCTCGCCGTCACGCCATTTTGTGCCTCAAACCAAGGGTAGAAGTTGATCAGCATATCTGGGAGAGAGGCAACACTGTGATAGGCAGGTGGAGTTGTCCTGTAGTTAGTAATAGCCTGGATGCCCTGCCACATGCAGCGCATGTCTCTGCTGGCCTGGAAGTGGCTGTGGATTCTCTGAGCATGTGCACGCTTTGCCTCTCTGATGGCCTGGGACAGTTTGGCCCTTACTGTTCTTAGGGCCCCCTTGTCGCCTGCCCTGAAAGCAGAGTCTCGGGTTCTCAGTAGCGCACGCACCTCTGCAGTCTCATCTACGGCTTCTGGAGTGGAGTGTGTGGTGATAGACTTGGAGACGATAATGTCATCAATGCATTTGCTGATATAGCTAGTCACTGATGTCACATATTCCTCCAAGTTGGTGAAGTTGCCGTTAGTTGCCGCTTCCCTAAACATGCCAGCCAGTGTGTTTAAACAGTCCTGAAGAGCAGAGATGGCTCCTTCTGGCCAGGTTTTCGCCTGCTTCAGAACCAGTTTTGAGTGTCTGACTAGCGGCCTGTATGCTGGGATTAACAGAGATGTGGTCTGAGTTGCCGAGGTGGGCGGGGCGGGGCTCTGCCCGGTACGTGCCGGGGATGTTTGTCTAAAGGTCCAGCTTTTTTTTCCTCTCGTTGCAAAGTCCACATGCTGATGGAATTTAGGAAGCACTGACTTGAGTTTTGCATGGTTTAAATCTCTGGCAACAATAAACAGTACGTTGGGGGTTGACTTCTTTAGTTAATAGCCCCATACAGTTCGCAGAGCGCATCACTAGTATTAGTGCTGGGGGAATTGTACACTGCAATAATGAGGACGGTAGTGAATTCCTGTGGTAAATAAAATGGTCTGCATCTAACAGTCCACAAAGTCTAACATCACAAACCCCAACAGCCATGAGCAGTAACTAGAAACTAGCACAGAGTTCTTGCACCATTGATGTAAACGCACAAGCCACCACCGCGAGCCTTATCGCACAGAGCTGTGTTTCTGTCAGCTCGAAACGAGGCTAGCCCATCTAGCTGAATGGTGGCGTCCGGAACTCTGTCGCTGAGCCACGTCTCCGTGAAAACAAAGACGCAGCAGTCTCTAAACTTATGCCGTGTAGTTTGCTGGAGTCGAATGTAATCCAATTTATTGTCCAGGGAGCAAACATTGGAGAGGAGGATGGACGGGAGAGGAGGATGGACGGAAGAGTCGGCCGGATAGACTTTGTTTATAGCCTAGCACAGACCCCCACACTCTTGCAGTACTTCTGCTTTCTCGTGCACCGCTTGCGACGTCCTCTCCCCCGGCCACCGACATCAGGTGACGCCGAGGGCTGAAGGCCTGGTCTCTGCAGCACGCCGAGATTGTGTAGCTTCTTCAGCAGATCACTTTGTCAAGTGGCTGTGGTGTTGTTTTTATGTTCTAAAAGTTTCTGCTGGTGATATACACGAAAACTGGTAGCTTGGATGTCAATGTGCCATTGAAAGTCAGGCTAAAGACAAAAATAGCACCATTTTGTATTCAAAATGGCCGCTGTGTGCTACTGTGTCCCAGTTTCTGGGATTTAAGAATTTTAATTTTTGGTTGGAATTACTGAGGTAGTGTAGATGGATTTTTGGTATCGTATTGGCTTTTATATTGCTGCTGTAATATTGTGGGAATACGTGCCCTGTGTGTCCGCTTCTGCCACACCTAAAAAAAAGTCATGCCTCAAACCACGTCATTTTGGAATAGAAGTTGTCCTAACAAACATGCCAATCTGCCAAACTTTACGTTTTATGTCACATTCTTGAAGTCTACTGTGCTAAAGACATCTTCAATAACCATTTATAGTCAAAGCGCCACCTGTTTAAATACATATTGCCCACCATTTACTTTTTTACCGTTTTTCCTAAAGCCTCCAGGTGGTGATTGTACTGGTGCGAGGGCCCAATCTTTGCTGCTTGCAGCATTAATACTTTATTTACTTTAATTATGAGCATACATGCAGTAGTGTATTTAAAACTTAATTATAAGTTTATTATTGGTATTAGTCTTAATTGCATAATGACGGTGTGTGCAAAAATAGCCTATGTTCAAACTTTTATTGTATTCGGGCAATGAGTTTTAGCAAGCATTTTTGGAAACACTAAAGTCAAAAAGCTTACAATCAGAACCACACATTAATGTGTTTGTATTAATGGAGAGATGTCTAAATCCTTCTCAATCTGCTGCTGTGATTAAGATGAGGGCTAAAATTGGAGGGCTAAATTAATACAGAGCTCTGAGCAGACCAAGTTATTTCAATCTGCTCTTTGACACATCAACATCAAAAATGCACAGAGCCTCACTGCTATATATTTCAACTGAAGGACTGTCATTGAGGGTGAAAATCAATCTGAATTCACTGGTAAAAATAGATCCAATTGCAACACAAAAGCTTCAATGAGAAGATCTTGCCATTTGTGGTCTGATGAAGGATTCACAAGTTTCAAGTTTTTTTGGTTTTTGACCCATTTTCTAAACATTTTCCAAGATCCATCCTAGAAAATGTTTAGAAAATCTTTCCATCTTATTATACTACTTTCCGAAACAATATATGAATAAATAACATGTCAGGGGCTGAGATTCTGTATATTGTAATATTCTGTATATTGGCTGTATATTGTTCCATTCGCTGATAATAGTTGATGTACCTTTACCTTGTGCACGGCAGTCTAGTGAACAAGTTTAATAACTGAATATTAAACTACCATTAATGATGCAATTAGTCATAATAAATATGTAACACTATGCTAACACGAAGGGGACATCCCAATTGGCTATGATAACAAAAACATAATAATAAATGTAACAAAAATAATAAAGATAACAAAAACGTGATTAGAAAAAAAAAAGTGTTCCCACATTTCAAAAGACCTCTCTTTGCAATGGCTTCAATGACAAAGTCTTACAACTCGCAACAATACTCTCCTAAACTCTCACCATACAGCTCACAATGGCGAGTCCTGTGTAAAGTATTTTAAACCTTTGAATAAAAGTAGTCACGTAAGTGTCTGTAAATAAGCTTTGGATGTCACATGATCACATGATTTGATAGAATAAATCAAGCATCGATACAAAACTTCACTGAAAATCACTTCATATTTTACACACGCCTCTGAGTGAATTTCATACAACTGTCACTGCAGTCACCAAATGGCCTAGACCAACCACAGTTAAGGAACTACAGAGGTTTCTGGGTTTTGCTAACTTTTACCAATATTTTTACAGCGACCCAACCAGTCTTTGTTTCCCTCAAAACAAATTTTACCACCTTGAAACATCCAGATCCTAGTCTCCTCATTTTGGTTGAAGTTGATGCCTCTGACTGTGGTATTGGAGCAGCACTGTCACAATGCTATGGCAACACCAGGCAAACTTTACCCATGCACTTTCTTATCTAGGAAATTAACATCCATCCAAATATTTATTTCAAGTCATTACAGACCATAACAATATTGAGTATATAAAATCGGCTAAGAGATTAAACCCTCGCCAGGGAAGATGGTCATTGTTCTTAACCTGGCCGAAATCAATAACGATGCAATGATTGTGTTACATTTCAACTAACTGTCAGTAAGTGCAGAGTGATTCAGTCAGCTATGACAACAAGCTCAAGGACAGTGACAACTGGAAACATCCAGCAGGCATTCAGACAGATTTGTATTATTATAAGTAGTATAATAAATAGTACACCTTCATATAATTGCCATTAACAATAATGCTAAAAAGTATTAACACAAAAAAAATATTATTAACACACAAGTTTACGATAAGTGATAATATGGGCATAACTGTCATCCTGACAGTTGGGGGTAATAATAAACAAAATTTCTCAAGAGGAATGTTTGAAGGAAACACAAATAATACAGCCAAAATTGTACTTGTAAAGATGTGTACAGATGAAAGCCCTCCTATGTATCATGGTGCCATTTTCCTTGTTATCAGTTTTCTCTGGTTCAGTAAAAAAGCTGACTAAACTGACCAAAATATTCTTCTTCAAAACCATTTAAGCATCCATTCTTATGAAGATGTCTGCTGTAATTAAAGTCAAATTGCTTTTCGTACTTGCCATTTTGGTGCACTGAAAAATGATCTTATGTCCATTTTCTTTTCTCTGTGATTATATTTTGCTGACCAGTAAATATTTAACTGATCAGAACCAGATTCTCTGGAATCTAAATCTAAATTATTATAAAAAATGGGATGTAATAGGATGTCAAAATGTTTGAAGTGACTCAGAAAGGGAATGAGGTATGGTCACCAAACTTGGTACACATGTAGGAGCCTGATTCCCTAACCCTAACACATTAAAGAAGGCAACATTTGGGCCATTGCTATGGGGCAATAATGTGAAAAAAAATTAAAAATAGGCTATAACTATGCAATCGTTTGACCTGAAAATTACTATGCAGTGTCTTTGTTCAAGACACCATCATGTTCTTTGAGGACACTGACCAACATAGCCGCCATCAGCCAATAGTATGAGCACCTAATAGACAAGGTTAATGAAGGCTAATTAGAATGAAACTTGGGAGGCATGTTTGACTCATGACCCCAATGATCTTTGAGAACTTTGAAAGAATGAAGGGTGCTATTTTGTATTTTGGATGGGTTAACGATTGCATATCAGTCGACAAACAGACAAAACATTGATATCATACAATAGATCTCCTAATTCCTAATAAATTTTGTCTCTAGAACCACTGCTGTCAATCAAACCTGTAAAACCTTTGTCCTTAAATATTAGTACTATTTGCACTATAAATAGTCCAAACTTTTTTTTGTCCAATCAGAACCAAACCATTGCTCTAAGATTCTCTGGAGTCTGATTGTAAAAAATAATTATCAAAAAAAGTTAAAGTTAAAAGTTAAGTTGACAGCCACCAAAATGTTCAATGTGGGTGGGACCATCTTTTGGTTATGCAGCTATAACTCGCATCATAGCACAGAAACTGCAGGTCAAAATTGCTAACAATTTACTTCTGGCAGCGGATAAAGGTTGCATCTCATTATTAGTTTTGCTTGAACTTAGCGCGGTATTTGACACTATAGATCATGTCATGCTGTTAGATCGATTACAACATTTTGTACATTTAAAAGGGGAATCATCTACATTAATGCCAGTAAAATATGGCCTGTCTCACGGGTCTATTTTAGGCCCTCTGCTATTCACATTATACATGCTGCCCCTCGGAAATATTATTAGAAGCCATGGGATAAATTTCCATTGTTACACAGATGATTATATATTACATCAAGATCAGATGATATTACTTCTATAGCGACACTTTCAGACTGTTTTAAAGACATAAAACATTGGATAACACGTAAGTTTCTTCTTTTAAATTCAAATAAGACAGACATATTACTTATTTGGCCAAACTCAATTAAACAGAACCTCTCTGAATACAATTTTCAATTAGAAGGATGTAAAGTTACCTCATCTAATACATAAAGACTTGGGTGTCATATTAGACAGTAATTTGTCATTCGAAAATTATGTGGCATATATTACAAAACCTGCCTTCTTCCACCCAAGAAATATCGCTAAGCTGCGTAACATCTTATCTAGTTCTGATTCAGAAAAGCTTGTTCATGCTTTTATGACCTCCAGACTGGACTGTTGTAATGCACTTTTAGGTGGCTGTTCAGCCTCCTTAATAAACCGGCTACAGTTAGTCCAAAACACCGCAGCTAGAGTTCTTACCAGGTCCAAGAAATGTGATCATATAACCCAAATTCTGTCATCCTTACATTGGTTGCCTGTTAAATTCCGTATTATTTATAAGATATTACTGCTTATCTATAAAGCCTTAAATAGGTTAGCCCCTAAGTACCTCACGGAACTTCTACAAGCCAATACGTCCTTTACGCTCTCAAAACTCTGGACTTCTGGCCCATCCATCATGACCTCATCCTTGTTGACACTATTTATCTCTTACTCCGACATGTCACTAAATCAGACCTGTACCCCCATTTACAAAGTAGTGAAGTTTATACAAAAAATAGGTCTTTACTCAGCAACATGATTTGATATATTATCTATTGCATTTTATGTTCACCAGCTCTCTGCAAAGGGGTACACGGCTGCGGGTCAGGCCGGTGCCTGCTTAAACACCATGGGAGTGTTTCAGGCATACCAGGCCGACCTGCTAAGAGAGCTTGATGAGAGCGGGAGCAGGAGGACCGCTGACCTCTCGTTGCGTGCCACCAAGGAGACCACCAGGGCAGTAGGGCAGTCCATGGCAGCCTTTGTGGCAGCTGAGAGGCATTTGTGGTTGACCCTGTCCAACATGAAAGATCAGGACAGGGCCTTCCTTCTGGAAGCCCCACTGCTGCCTTCTGGCCTCTTTAGCAATGCTGTAAACTCGGTCGTCAAGAGGTTTTAGGAGGCTCGCAAGCAGTCTGAGGCGTTTCAGCGGTTCCTCCCTCGCCGCTCTCACTCTCTTTCGGCTGCTGGACGGGAGCAGTCGAGGCTGTGTACAAGCTCCTCTCACCGGGACGCCCAAAAAGAGAGCGTCATGTCCTGTTCCCCCCCATCAGGGTACGGTTGACACTACGCTCCCGGTCGAAGTCAGGGAAACCAAAGCAGGATCTGAGGGCTTCGGTCAAGAGGTCCTGACGGTGCGGGGTCAGGACCACAGGGGGCAGCCCCATCTGGGGAGCTACAACCTACATCGCAGCCTATGATGCTCGCAACTCCTCAGTGCCCTCTGGGGGTCGAACTGTTAACCCTGCCACCTCTGGTGTTACAGGGCACAGTTGCCTCAAACAGTGGTGCCCCTCATTCCTTGCCACCTTCAGCAAACATGGGGAGGCCGCCACCACTAACAAGAGAGCAGTTAGGCCAGAGGCTCCCTGCGGGGTTTCCCTTACAGGGCTCCGCCTAGTCTCTCAAAATATAGCAGTCGGCCGGTCTAGAGAGACTGGTCTTCTTAAAAGACTATCTGGCACCCTGGAAAGCACTGCCACATGTGTCTCAGTGGGTCCTTTGCACAGTGGAACTAGGTTACAGAATTCAGTTCGATTGCCACCCGCCTACGGCTTACATTCCTGGATGTCTCAATGTGAGAGCAGACGCTCTAGCCCGGGGAGTGGATGCTTCACCCCGAGGTGGTGAAACAGATATGGAGAATCTTTGGGCAAGCCCAAGTGGACCTCTTCGCCTCTGTAGAGACAGCGCAATGTCCCCTTTGGTTCTCTCTAGTTCATCCAGCTCCTCTGGGGCTGGATGCCATGGTACAGACCTGGCCGAGGCTTCGTCTGTACGCCTTCCCCCCGGTCACTCTGCTCCCAAGAGTTCTGGAGAGAGTCTGCCTGGACGCGGTATCTATGCTCTTAGTGGCTCCGTTCTGGCCGAACCGAGCAAGGTTCTCGGACCTTGTGGCTCACCTGGATGGCTCGCCTTGGGAGATCCCCTTGAGGGGGATCTTCTATCTCAGGCAGGGGGAGCCATCATGCACCCCTGCCGAGAGCTGTGGTGGCTATGGGTGTGGCCCCTGAGGGGGCACAACTCGTAGCGTCTGGTCTCTTAACTGAGGTTGTTGAGACCCTCCTCCAATCCAGAGCTCCCTCCACGAGGAAACTGTATGCCCTGAAGTGGAATCTTTTCACTTCCTGATGTAGAGACCGCCAGCTGGACCCAGTCACCTGCACCATTAACGCAGTTCTTGCAGGCACGGTTCTCTGCAGGGATAGTTCACTCCACTATGAAGGTTTATGTGGCGGCAATATCGGCCTTCCACGCCTATATTGGTGCTCAATCAGTAGGTAGACACCCCCTGGTTACACGTTTCCTCAGAGGTGCACTGAGGCTAAGGCCCCAGGTACGAACTCGTGTGGCACTAGAGGCCGTTTGTGCTCCACCTTTTGAGCCCATTGGGAAAATGAGGAAAATGAGGAAAATCTCTGAGGAGAGTGGGTGACCTCCAGGCCCTTTCTGTGGCCCCTTCCTATTTAGACTTTGCGCCCAGTTTGGCCAAAGCCTTTCTGTACCTGAGACCGGGTTATGTCTTTAAGGTCCCCTCTACCGTACTACGGCCAGTCGTACTGCAGGCCTTCTGTCCTCCTTCCTTCCGGGAGAATGACCAGCAGAAGCTTATCTGTGTGTGTCCAGTGCGAGCATTGGACGCATACGTCCACAGAGCTGCCCTGTGGAGGAAGTCTGACCAGCTCTTTGTCTGCTTTGGTTACCACAAGCGCGGTCTCCCCGTGACCAAGCAGACGTTGAGCAGGCGGATTACCGATGCTATTTTAATCGCCAATGAGTCGTCTGGTATTCCTTCACCTAAGGGGACCAAGGCTCACTCTACCCGAGGTATGGCGACCTCTAAGGCCTTCTATGCAGGTGTCCCAATTCAGGACATCTGCGACGCTGCGGGATGGACCACTCGTCTGACTTTTGTGAGGCACTATGGCCTTGATGTCCGAGCCACTCCTGGCTCCTCTGTCCTCATGCCTTAGCTGTGCAATTTCGCACAGGAGGCTGGGGAACCTTCAGTCTGGTTAAGTGGGCATCTCGTTCCCATAGCGTTCGACACAGCTTGAGTTCATTCATACTCGAAGCTAACCCGAGTTGCATTGCGCACATGCTTTTAACGCTTCTGGTCGTAATTCACCCCATCCGTGATCAATCACCCCGTAATTAAATGATTAGACAGGTGTTTCAGAGTGCATAAAAAACTAGAAGTGTTCCCATAGCGTTTCGACGCAGCGTCTCATTCCCTTCAGGGAACCTGGGTTACATACGTAACCTGAGATGTTTTTCTTTATATGTTCCCCGTTGTGATCATCTTTGGAAGGCTTGCGCTTCTTTCCCATAGACGAAACGAGCACTGGCTCATCGATGTCATCAAAGCTGTTCATTTTATAATGCTGAAAACACCCATTCAAAAGAAAAAGACCACAGTGTTTACCTGTGTTTACTGACAGGGCGCAGCCAGCAGCCCAGCACAGTTTACGTGTTGGAATAGTGCACCGTGATTGGTCAAATGGATATGTTTAGTTTTGCTAAAAATCAGGACTGGCGTTTGTCGCGTTTTGGGAAAAAAGGGAAGAAACAGTGCAGGAAAACACGGCGGATATCGCGGTTTTTTTTTAATTGATGACAGAACTTTGAATAGAGACCAAATGTAAAGCTTACTTTGGCAGTATCTCAATTTTTTTTTTTTTTATTTGTAATCCCGTTTTGGAACCAAACTCTTAATTTGGTCTCTCTGTCTGAAGACAACAACCAACAGTTCAAATTCTCTCCTATGTTTATGGTAATAAATTTGGACCCATAGGCCCCCATAAACAAAATTATTTTTTCTATTTTCCTCTGATTCCTTGGCTCATGCTGATTCCAATGCATCCTATGACATAATTTTCCATAATCAAAATTCCATAATCCACCATTTTAAATTTTTTTGAAAAACCTATTTTTTAAAACTCCTAGTCTCCTAAACTCCCCTAGTCTGATTTGCACAAAATCTGGTATGTAACATCTAGTGACCCTGACCAAAAGTTATGGAATTCATGTTCATACCACTTACCATTCTTGTACACCACATCTGTAAGTTTTTCCTGTCAGCATGCTAAAATAGATATGAGTCTGTATCTTCACCATGCTTGGGTATATTCACATGAAACTTGGTGCATGCCTTCCCAGGTATAACATAAGTGAGCATGCAATTTTGTAACAGTGCTACCACAGTTTTGTAACAGTGCTGAATACACCACATTGAATTGATCATATAATGCAATATACAAACAAATACAATTACATATCATTATAAAACTTGGGATAGTTCATAATAGGATTTTCAATCTCCTCCTACAGTATTTGTCTGATTTGCACAAAACTTGGCACGTAGCATCTACAACAAACACTAATTTGTTTCTAACAGTTATAAAAAATGGAAGCATATGAATTGGAAATAAGGCTGTATATTTATGAATAAATATTTATGAAAATGAGTATTGATTTTTTAGGTGGAAGCACAACCTGCGGTCAAAAGTAATACTATTTGTATATAATATATAATAGGCTTTAAACAGAGTGTTGGATTGTTTTTCACACAATTTTAAACAAGCCCTAAGTTCTGTCATCTTAGCACAGAATTCTTATACATGAACCTTATGGGTAAAAGTATACAGCGATATGAAAAAAATAAAAATAATATTCATCCAACTAATTACATTTCTAACTGTTACATTTTCATAAAGACCAACTATGCTACAACGCACAATAAAGTCTATAGGGTTGGTGAAGGTCCATTTCTAAAAGCACAAACATAAACACATTTTAAAAGTTTTAATTACTGATTGTAATGACTCTGTACAGTATGTACACAGTTTGGGAAAATGAAAAATTTAAATACAATTAGAAAACTATTATTATTTAAATATGACAAAACAGTATTTTTTGTCATACGTTTTTCATATTTGTTGTATTCCGACTTCACAGGAAAGTCAAGTGGTTCTGGTTGAAAAAATTCTATTTGACAGTTATTGACTGAAGACTGTAAGAGCAGAACATGAACTGCAGCATGCCACAAAAATCATTTACATCCATCTGCCCTATACCAAATTCTTAAAATCCACACATACAGACAACTGCCAGATGTGAAGACACAGAACCCTTATTGGCACCCACTGACTCCCAATATTAGAAAACTCACATAAAGGGATAAAGGTTAAATAAACCATTACTGTACTGCCAATATTACACTGGGTTGAGCACTCTGTCATATGGAACACTAGAGGCCAGTGGTACTTTTTAACACAGAAGCAGTCATTGCATATATCTGGCAGAAACCTAGTCTTTCTCCAGAGTCAAGGTCAATGAAATCTTCAGCAAATAAACTGCTCGATTATAAGGCTGTACATTACCCTTGACACAGCTGTTGCATATTACAGCCCTATTTGCTTGGAATGGTTTTCCATCTGATGCAGACCACACATTAACAAACACCACATTATATGAAATTCATACCCAGAGGAGGGGATAAATCCATTTGTGGATTTAATAAGGTAAAACACAACAGTAGCAATCCAACACCTCGATGTCGAATCGCCAACTGCTCTGAGGGAGCCAAAATTAACCAATCGTCGATATAGTTTAGAATACGGATGCCCTGTAGCCACAACAGGGCCAGGGCTGCATCCACGCATTTGGTGAAAGTGCGGGGGGAGAGTGCAAGGCCAAAAGAAAGTACTTGAAATTGATAAGCTTCGCCCCTGAAAGCAAACCTTAGGAACTTCCTGTGTTGAGGAAGGATGGAGACATGGAAAAAGGGTTCCTTTAGATCTATGGTGACAAACCAGACAAATCTGATCTGGGATATAACCTGTTTTACCTTGAGCATCTTGAACTTTAGTTGTTTGACTGAGTGGTTCAAGAGCCTTAAGTCCAAAATGGGACGCAGTCCTCCGCCCTTCTTGGGCACTATGAAGTAGCGGCTGTACAGCCCTGACTCCTGCACTGAGGAGGGACCACCTCGATGGCCTCCTTCCTCAATAGAGTATTTACTTCTTGCTCCATCACCTGAGCCTGCATAGGCCACAGCAAAGTAGGGAGAACCCCACTGAAAGTAGGTGGGTAACAAACTAACCGAATTCTGTATCCCTGTTCTACAGTACGCAGGACCCATTGAGAAACTCCTGGCAGTAGTTTCCACGCTGCCAGGGAGTTCCTCAGGGGTACCACCCTCTCGAGGCTGGCCTCTGGGATATTCGCCCTGTTCCATAACCAGAGCCTGCGCAGGCCCCACTAATGTAGAGGGTGAACATTTGGATACCACAAGCGCGGTCTCCCCGTGACCAAGCAGACGCTGAGCAGGTGGATTACCGATGCTATTTTCATCGCCTATGAGTCCTCTGGTATTCCCCCACCTAAGGGGACCAAGGCTCACTCCACCCGAGGTATGGCAGCCTATAAGGCCTTCTATGCAGGTGTCCCAATTCATGACATGAATTGTCGAGCGCAGGGCCTTATTGAGACACCTTTGGCAGTAGCTTCCACGCTGTCAGGTAGTTCTCTAGGGCGTACTAGCCTCTCAAGGCTGGCCTCTGGTATATTCAGCATGAGAGAAATGTCAGGAATTCTTGGCCAAAGTCATCTTAGAGATTAAAACGGTCCCCAGATCCGTTCTTAAGCATTGCAACACCCGCACCCTTAAGGGGGGAGAATGGAAGGCAACGCTCTGTTTTGTGTGTCCCTGTACACGGGTGGGGCTGCTCCCGTCTAGCAGTCCCACACCCGGAGCCGTAACCTTAAAGGATGACGCCGCATCGGGAGACAGATGGCTAGCTAGCATCTGATCTACACGGGGCGTCGCCTTATGCTCGTGCTCGTACAGAGAGGACTCATCAACGCTTTCTATAACCACTTTGTCAGAGAGTGAGAGGCAGAGAGTCAAGCCCTCTCCCCAAAGGGAAGAGACCATGAAGCGGGCCTTCGAACCCAGGGAGAGTGCGGAGTCTGGTGGGTGAGGAATGAGATAAGGACTCGCCCATCTCAATTCCCTCCACCAGCTCCATATGGCGTCATGGGCGCAGCTGCCGCTATGCCTTGGCAAGGGCGGGACCGACACCAAGGGGGCATGCCTGTGGATGCTCCCTCCTCAAAGAGAGCCATTCGAGAGCGAAACATACGCATTGAGAAAGCTCACAATGCGGGCCGTCAACTCTCTCGGGAGCTGACTGAGCTTGCTTCTCTCTCAAACAAACAACACATAAACCGTTTGTATCCCCCGAAAGATTATTTCTATCGCATGTGAGAAAGAACACGCCGTCTAAAATGCTGAATGTTATCCGCTGGTGAAAGCTCACTCCTCAAAGAAAGCCCACCGAGAACGAAGCATCTGCATTGAGAACAACTTTTTAATCCAAAACTCCCTCGAGAGCTGACTAACGTGCTTCGCTCTCAAATAAACAACACATAAACCGTGTGTATCCCACCCATAGATAGTATTTCCATTGCGAGTGAGAAGGAACACGCTGTCTAAAAAGTTTAATGTTATGCTCTACATTGTGACGTCACCCCGTCTGTGACGTATCGCCCCACCATTGGACTAATTTCACACATGATTCAGAGCGATTCAGAGCATTTTCCTGCAGATTTTAGCTCCAACCGTATTCAACTTCACCTGCCTGTAGCCTTCTAATAACCTTAAAGACCTTATTTGCTTGTTCAGTTGTGTTGATCAGGGTTGGAGCTAAACTACGCAGGAAAATGGACGTTGAGCACTTCTGGTCAACATAAAAATAAAACAGGAAGTAACAACGAAGAAATGGAGTGAAGAGGATGGTTTCTCCATGGTAGTGGGATCTATAAGTGACAGAGTCAGATTTTACACACACCAAACCAAACAATTAATGTTAAGTTTAGTTAACATTTTCCGTTTATAATTCCCCATGGTGAAGACCCATAGACATGCCCCATCGGATCTACCTCTTGATATCCTGTTGGGTGGAGCTAATGGGTGTCAGGGCAAAGCTGTTTGGGTTGACAAGACCAATACATGTACGAAGTTTCGTATAGATGCAAGTATGTACGATGTATCACCATCTTTTTGTGCCCCCTACTGGTGGCACTAACGAGCCCCCCCTGCCCTGCCCACATTCCAGCCTTTCCCCCTTCCTAGTGGCCAATGACTCCAAGATGTGCCAAATTTCGAAAGTTTTTGAGCATATTACAGGGCCCAAACCCTGTGTTTCTTTAAATGATCATATTCATGCTTTAAACATGCCTTAAGAATTATATTATATTATGCATGATAATATAATAATATAGGCTTTATACATAATTATAGAAAAGTGTTTGGTGTAGACCTTATCTGCACTGGCATCTTATATTTATCTGACTGATTCCAGTTTGTTGCTGTGAGTAAATAGGTGTCATATCCATTACAAATTTAGTATGGAGTGCCACAAGGCTCAGTGCTTGGGCCTTTTTCACCCTGTATATGCTGCCTCTGGGAGCAATTATTAAGAGACAGCTTATAGCTTTCATACGGATAGCTTTCATTGTTATGCTAATGATACTCAGCTGTACATCTCTTTGAGGCCCAACAAGATAAATACCTTCACCAAACAGAATGTATAGTCGGTATCAAAACTTGACTAGCAACATTTTATTGGACCAAAATCTTCCACACAGAACAATGTAGAATATTGTCTTACTTTTGATACTTTTGAGGAAGCTCTATACAACCTACTATATCAGCTAAGAATGTGGGTGGCCTTTTTGATAACACGACGGAGGGAGGAGCCATGGAGGAGACAGGAGGGAACCACCATAGGAGGAGCCAGGAGTCGCCCACAGGGACAAGGGAGGAGACGACAGAGGGAGGAGCCATGGAGGAGACAGGAGGGAACCACCACAGGAGGAGCCAGGAGTCACCCACAGGGACCAGGGAGGAGACGACAGAGGGAGGAGCCATGGAGGAGGAAGGACTGATGACTCCAGGGGACGATCCACCAGAGGCGGAGCTGATGAAGGCAGAGCCGATAAGCTGAGGTGACATCGAGGCTCCGGAGGGCCATGGCGGAGCAGATGTCTCCGGCGACCGAGGTGGAGAAAGGGATCCGGAAGGCCGCGGTGGAGCCGGTGCGACCGAGGATGGAGGAGGAGCCGGAGGGACGGAGGAGCCTGACAGAGCCGGTGGGACGGAGCGAGGAGGAGAAGCCGGAGGAGTGGAGTCCAGAGGCGGCGGATGGTTGACGACTGACCAAGGCGGAGCCGGAGGGATGAGGAAGCCTGGTGGAGCTAGGGGACTGACGGGACCGGGCGGAGACGAGGGAGCTAGGAGGCATGGCGGAGCCGCAGGGTCGGAGGGCCGAGTTGGAGTCCAGGATCCAGAGGCTGGAGGTGACGAGGAGGGATTCTCCAGCCACAACACCGCTGGCAGCTGGCAGACCTGCGGCTTAACCACTGCACCGAAGGCAGGCTGAGGGTGAGCAGAGGGGCTGTCAGCAGACAGAGGTGGAGAGACCGGTGCAGTGCAGAACACAGGAGAATCCAAGAGAGGGAGGGAAGGAGGAGCCTGAAAGAGGTGGTGGGACGGAGCGAGGAGGAGAAGCCGGAGGAGTGGAGTCCAGAGGCGGCGGATGGTCGACGACTGACCAAGGCGGTGCAGTGGTTGAGAACTTGAACAGGCAAAACTAAATCAAAACTAAATCAGAGTCCCAGTCGATGAGGTCCAATGCTGGCTCACCCTCAGCGAAGGGGCAGTGGGCGGAGCCTCCCTCGTCATCCACGGTGAGCTCCGCTGCCGGCTCACGCACCTGGCCTGACGTCAGCGGCTCGGACTCCACGGCGATCCGCGGCTCTGTCACTCTCTTCCGCGCTGGCTCGTCGGTCGCTGGGGCCTCGGGCTCTCCGTCTGCGGTGGGCTTAGGCTGGCGCTCTGCTCTCCGGGATGATGGAGGGCTGGGCACTGGGTCCGGAGTGGGGCTGGCATCAGCACCCACTCGATGAAATCCAGGAGGCTCTCTCGAGGACCGTTCCCAGACAGCTATGCTCTGCTGGCCACGTTTAGACTCACGATGTAGAAGAAGCACAGACTGTCG
The DNA here is from genome assembly GCA_036877625.1 of Ambastaia sidthimunki. Lineage (NCBI taxonomy): Eukaryota > Metazoa > Chordata > Actinopteri > Cypriniformes > Botiidae > Ambastaia > Ambastaia sidthimunki. The sequence continues at coordinate 25,942 of JAZGTK010003413.1, forward strand.
TCCGGGAAGTTTGCATACTCCGACAGGACCAGGAAGTCTGCGGTGTGGTCCTCGAGAGAGTGTTCCTCCTGCTTCAGCAGGAGGAGGAGATCATGAGGGTCCATGGAGGGGGGAAAAACAAAATACTGGGGCAAAAACGGAAAAATAAAACCCATTTTTTTAAACGCGTCACTTTTTTCTGGTCCGGTCTTCTGTCACGATATGTGCACGGGCTTCAGGAGCGAAGGAGAGACAACAACGTCGAATATAATCCACACGTGTTTTAATATATAATCCACACAGGAAACAAGGAAACCAGGAACACAGAACACCCATACACATAACCATAACAATGGTAAGACCGGACCAACGGAGAGGGCATGAAACAAACTAAATCGCAAACTAATTAAACAGAAACAGGTGGAGGGAATTAACTAAACAGGATCAGGAAAACCAAATATGGGCATAAACAAGGGGAGAAACCAAAACAGTCTGACAGGGGTGTGACAATTACTAGTTGTTTAATTGCTACTATGCATTACATCTTAATTTGATTCAGAAACCTTCTAAGACTTGTAAAAGTACAGATAGGAGCAGGGGATACTGCCATTTGTGCACAGTATGACCAAGTCTTTTTTTTCAGTGCACTGATCCCAGGTTGGGATTTGTTCAACTTTTTAGGCCCAATTGCATGTGAACCTCTTGTCTCCTGTTTCCCAACTTCAAGAATGTGGAACACATTCATAATGAACACAATGGATACACATGTAAACTGTTTCTGTAATGATCTACAGAATCCCCCCCCTTCACCTGCCTTTTAACGAAACAGTTATTAAACCAACATGCTTAAAATACGCTGAACTGCCAGCTAAAGGCTGAAAGATAACTTTACTGAAACAATGTGGAGTTAAAACTTACCCTCATCACTAATTTCTGGTATTTAAAATAACTGTGACAATACCTCTTCAGTGTTAAACACCACTTTTCTGTGGCAGCCTTTTCTAGTCTTACATTTACTTTCAGCCATTTTGACTTATGTGCTGTCTTTAGACCTGCCCATAATACATTTCCTTAGTGGCAAAAGGATGTAAATGCACTTACACTGGTTTGGCATGTTCACAGTTAAGACCTTTGGTTTTTGAATACATTTATTAATATTTTACATCTATAATTTTGTCAGTAGAAAGAGCTTTCAGGTGATATATATAACTCATGTTCGACCAAAATGTCACTTACACCCTTTTGGCTCTTAGCCCTCGACATGCTCTTTAAATCAGACATCAAAAAATGAATTAATGCTTTCATGACATCAACATTTGATTATTGCAATGCCTTACTGGGTAGCTGCCCTGCAGGTTTAATTCAAAAACTCCAGCTGGTTCAAAATGCAGCAGCAGAGATCTTACAAGAACAAACTAGTATGACCACAGTACCCTTCTGTTAACACTGCACTGGCTGCCTATCAAGAATCACATTAATTAATCGTATTTCTGCTGATTACCTACAAGGCCTTGAATGGTTTCGTTTCTCAGTACCTGAGTGAGCTCCTC
>JAZGTK010003414.1:7211-27469 GCA_036877625.1 Ambastaia sidthimunki
ATTTGTTTTTGAACTGTGGCTGTTCACAGTTCAAATAATAATAGTGTCTGTTATAAAAACATGGGTGTTTTGTAATAGTGTTGTGATTCAACAATGCTGTCATGTGGTTTTTAGTTATGGCAAGTGTCAATGTTTCATACTTAAAATGTCTCGATATTTCGCAAGATCTGCACGGGCGTGTACGTGAACAAAGACCATCAGGTCCACTAGGTGTCTCTCATGTGACTTCATAGTATTGCGTTTTTTGAAAGCTTAGACAAACCTGAGATGTTTCATGAATGGGTAAATGTGTGGTTCAGCTGCTCATGTTATTGCGGTTAAATCGTCTAGCACATTTGCTGTGGGTGTTTGTTCACTAGCACTAGTCTTGTGTATTTCTGCAGCTTTCCAAACATCTTTGTACTAACAGTAATTACAGGTAATGCATGAAATTGCTGTTTATTGTTGTCTTCTGTGCAAGACACGTTCGCATTCATAAAAGATGATCAGCTTTCTGTTTTGTGTTTGCCAGGTTGTCATGGCAGAGAGCACCTCCCCACTGATGCTTTCTGTGGACTGAAGCCATTCAAGAGGCTTTAAAAGTCTGATTTAAAGGTAAATTCATCTCTGTTACCTCATATGCAAGTTCTTATGTTACCACATATCCTCAGTGTCACAACATGTGCATTGGGATTGATACTGCAGTCTAGTGAACTAAAGACATATTAAGACATATTAAAGTTATATATTAAATGATGCAATAAATAACTAAACTTATCTCTTAGTCCATCAGTTTCCTTTGGAAGTAGCATGTGAGATGCTATTTTTATAAAGTGGGATCGAGAAGTTATTTTGGGGCATTTTTTGTTTTACTTCCTTCTAGGCTTAATTTTAAATGTAAATCCTATATTTTCAATGTGATCTCAGGATTTTGGACCCCATGCACACTCTTTTCATTTAATGTAAAGTCTTTTCTATATCAATACGTATATAATATATATTAATTATGGTACAGTTTCAATATATGCAGAGAGTGTTGATTTTGTAAGGTGCAGAATGTTAAAGGGACAGTTTACCCCAAAAGTTTTTTCTCTTTCTAATGTCATTCAAAACCATAAATGATAGACACATTTTGAGAAATGTCTCAGTGTTTTTGTTTGTTTATACAGTAGAAGTCAATGGGTGCCACTGTTATTTGGTTACCAAATGTCCTCTGACTGTTGAGGTGTGAATAGTGTAGACTAGACTAGTTAAATCCAGCTGGTTTATTTTTCATATTTTGTTTTGGTCTAAAATAAAATAAATATGTTTCATATTAAACGGTGTGTTTGGCTCCAGCTGATCTGAAGTCTGCGTTCTGTCTGTGGTTAGGAGCTGCTTCAGTTATACGGGCACATACACTAACGGGAAGGATGAAGCTGCGGCTGCATTTTGTGGTGGACCCCATGGGCTGGTTCTGCATTAGCATGGTGCTGTTTGTCTGGTTCTACAACACCCTCCTCATTCCAAAGCTGGTGTTGTTGCCTCACTATGCGGAGGGACATATACCTGCCGCATCAGTGTTCTGTAAGTTACAGAAAAGACACTCTGAATGTTTTTCTGTTAGGAGCTCCTATCACATTGTAATCTGTAGTTTCACTGAAACCTTGTTCTTGTTCAGTCTGGTTTGTGCAGTACACGAGGCATCAGATGAGTCAGTTAAAACCTGAATTACTCTTAGATTTCTTCAGTACATTGAGACAATGTGGTTTGTAGATAATGTGGTAACAAGTTGCAGGACAGGTTTTGTGCGACAGGTTTATTTACTCTCCCCCACCTCAAGTTAATCTCAAACCTGGTGCCCTTTGAACCATATCAATAACTAGCAATACAAAAGTGTTAATGTCTTGTTTCCTGTCTGTTGTAAATGTCAATCAATGCTTAGTCATTGTAGTGTAAAGGTGGCTATACATATTTAAATATATGCCAGAAAAGCTCGACCAATCAGGAGTGAATATGCAAACACAGAGCAAACAAATATTATGAAGTGATTGCTTTACATTTTGATCACTGCAAGTTTAAATTTTTATAATTTTTAAGTTAAGTTACATTAACAGACTGATACATATAAAACTGATACATGATACTGATACATATAAAACAGAGTTTGAATGGAGTTAGGCAGGATTGCAGAACTGTAATATTGGGGGGTTTGATTATAATTCAGAACATACGGTTTATTTTTCTCTTATCAGGTTACTATCTGGCATCACTGCTGTGTGTCTCAGCATTGCTCAGGGCTTCCACTGCAGACCCCGGAAAACTTGCTCAGGATCCCAAAATTCCACTTGCAGGCAAGTTCAAAACAATTTCCGACTGCTAATTTTTAAAATGTCTTTGAAAATAACACATTTTACTGTTTCAGAACACAAAAATGCACATTTATTTTTAACACAGGTTAAAGTTTGTATTAATAAACAACTGACATACACCTGTAACTAATCCCTAATGCTTCAATATTTAACCTTGTTTAATGTTGTGTGTAAAAATAAATCTTTCCTCTTCCTTCTTTTATCCTGTCTCTTGCATCAGTACTATTCGTGCTTGTAAATGTAGCTTTATAGCCAAGGTGTCTTGTCTCATATGACAGAATGATAATTGCTGTCTCATTTTCAGGCTTATTTGGATAAAAGTGTCTTCCAAATTACATTTTATTTAATTTGGCCTTGCTAGAACTCTGCACCTTTAGGCCAAACCAGGATGCAATGTTCATATTAAATATAAACATAATACTAATTTAAAAGTTAAAGCTAAGTGCCTCCACGACCACATAATGGATACAAATGTAACCATTGTAAGTTGTAAGTTGCAACAATGTTTGGCAAACAAAGGTTTGGCATAATTTGTGATATTTATAATATATTATGATATTGTTCTATATTGTGTGTTAAAGTCTGAGTTGTACTGTAGTTGGAAGGAAGACTTGTCTAAAATTCTTGAATTTTATCTTTTCGAAATACTTAGTTACACATTTTCAAAAGTCCCCATAGACAATATTTTTGCTTAAGTTTGTAGGTTTAGGCAGATTATAAGAATGAGTTATGCTTACTTGGAATAATTATATGTGCAAATATGTCACTTAAATAAGTGTATAGCGTTTGCCAGAGAGCAGATGCTCGCTTATTAGATGTCTTTTCTGAAGTTCCTCTAACCAACCAGAAGAGGGCAGTGTTGTTTAACAATTATCACTTACAATTGTTTTATTAAAGCTGCCACTCCACAAGATGGCGATGAAGATCTTTTTGTATAGAGCGCATAGAGTATATAGTTTCTAAGGCTTTCAGCACTGGAAGTTTTGTTGAGTTTTTTAGATTCTGTTTTCTTGTCTTGTTTCAGAAAGAGACCAATGGGAGCTCTGCAATAAATGCAACATGATGAGACCAAAGAGGTCACACCACTGCAGCCGCTGCGGCCACTGCGTGCGTCGCATGGACCACCACTGTCCCTGGTAAATCAGACCCCAGTGTCACTGCCACTAACTGCGTTTCAAACAAAACAATCGTCTGGATGTTTGAGCATCTGACTTAACAATATCAAAAATGTTATTAAAGGGACAGTCCGCCCAAAAATGAAATTATTTTTATCATTTACTCACCCATATGTCATTCCAAACCTATATGGTTTAGTTTTTACTGTGAAACAAAAAAAAACAACAACAACAATATTTTGAGAACCTTCTTGGTGGTTTTGTATGCATACAATGAACGTCAATGGGTGCCACTGTTGTTTGGTTACCAACGTACTTCAAAATATCTTTTGTGTTCCTCAGAAGCAAAAAAAAGTCACTGGAATGACGTGGGGGTGAGTAAATGTGAAGAACTTTATTTCAGAACTATCTTTTTAACTAATAGCAAAACTACACAGTTTTGCTATGTTTTATGTCTGTCTTAGACGTGCTGAGCGCTTTATGATGTTTTAGGACACAAAGTGAAACGTGGTCTGTTGACCTGAGGTCACAGTGTAACCTTAAAAGACCCTGTACTCCAGACAGCATGACATTCCTGCTGGGTTTAGTGTGGAGGAAGTTTAATGAGGTCTCTGTAGAGGGGTAAAGCAGAGGGAGAGGCCGTATCGAGTGACCGGAGAGGCCTGCATTAAGTCCCGCCCTACAGCTCAGCTGAAGAAGGCCGCTGTCTGTCTGGACTCAGCAAATCGTGACTCCCTGTCATCGCCTGTAATGGCAGAGAGAAGAAGAGGAAAAAAATGTGGCATATCGCTTTCTTTCTTCATTTGAATAACGGTTCAACCTGGCTTGCTCTGCTCTCTCTGTTTTGCCTCTTTTTAACTGTCGTACCCTCGCTTATATTCCATCTGTGTGAGTTGTCTTTAAAAGAAAAGTTCATTTAAAAATAAAAGTGCTTTTCGTTTTCCATTTATCAAAGAATGTTGTTTATTCGTTTCTATTTCAAATAGTTTAGGCGTTCAAATAGCTTTGCAATTCAAATTGTAGCTTTTGAAAAACGTTTTCCATATGTCTCTCTCTCTTTCTCTCCCCCTCTGGCTCTCTGTGCAGGATTAATAACTGTGTTGGGGAGGATAACCACTGGCTCTTTCTGCAGCTGTGTTTTTACACTCAGGTTTTAAGTCTTTACACTCTGGTGTTGGACTTCTGCCAGTACTACTACTTCCAGCCTCTGTCCTCGGTGGACCGGGTGAGGCCTGCACACATTTACACACCTCCCATTTTACTGTCCCAGGTGCTTTAAGTCACTAAGTTTTATAGGTTCAAATCATTTAATGGCCGTTTTAATGAAAAGTTGTACTGCAGGAGCTGCCACTAGACTCTTCATGATGTGGGTGGAGCCTCCACATTTTCCTCAGAATTCAGCGTGTACATTATTTGAAGCAAACACAATACGTATGGCCAATAATATGGTAGAACATCACATAAAATCACACAGAAGTGATAAAATCAATTTTCCTCTTGTGAAAAGGTGCTGTGTGACAGAAAGTGACAGTATTTTGTGGAGTTTCTACTATATTTAAAGCGAAAGTTCCTTTAGCATATACTTAACCTTATGTCAGTCCATCCCTGTGTGACTTTTTTGTTTCTGAGGAACACAGAGGAAGACATTTCAAATATGTAATATTATGCTGGTAACAAAGGAAGAGTGGCACCCATTGATTTCCATTGTATAGACACAAAACCACTAAGACATTTCTCAAAATATCTCCTTTCAGAAACTCTGCACTGTGCAGTTCATGTAGTATTGCAGTTTGCCTTTCTTAATATAGCTGCTAAACTTTATTCTGTGGTTTAGCAGAATCTTCTCAATGGAGGGAGATGATTAGCGCTGGATTTGCACCGCTTAGCTGAGATTAAGGACGTTCAGGTGGCATTAGCATTTCTGCTGAGTGTTGAACGCTGCTACTGAGAGAAACTGAACTGAACACCAGGTGCATGTGAGCACAATGATCAGTTGTGACACAACGTGAATTTCATTAAAGAAATGTCTGGGTTTTTTCTATTGGTCGTGACAGAAGATGATAATATAATGATGCATTTTAACATGCCATATATTCAGACGTATATCGTAACGGTACAGCCTCAGTCAAGTGTGCTTGGTCGTGAAGGTGTGGTGCATCATCCACAACCTAAAACGGACCATCAAGATCCAGAATTTTCTGTAGCACTGATTTTAATAGTGCGTCTGGACTATTATGCAATTTGTGTAATTCCTTAAGTAAACCAGTTGCTAAACGAACGCAAACAAAAGTAGAAACTCACACAATTGTGGTTTATTCTGCGTGTGCCCCTACAGTTGTTTCTTGACCGCTAGCGTGAATCTGTAAAGCGCTGTAGTTCCTGTCAAAACGTTTAAATTCACACAAGACTTGTTCTTGAATGCTGTTCACTATAACACCAGCTGAGCCTTCATGGCAAGCAAAAGCCCATAATGCTCAATTTAGTTTTTGTTTATTCTGTGGCGCATTGTGTGCGAGTAAACGGCTGCAGTTGAGACGCCGGGCATGATTTAAATGTGCACTGAAAGGGCTGTGCGGGAGAGATTGTGACGTTATCGTCTGCAAACGCTTAACTTTCCCACAACGAGAAAAATATTGTGGATTTTTGTGGATTTCTGTGAGTGTTATTATGCGTTTGGTGTAAAAGCCTACAGCAGGGAAACAAACATTGGGTGTCACTTCACATAGCTGCCATTAATGAGATGTTGTGTGATTTGGAGAGTTAGAACACATGTGAGTGACAGTTTTTCTTTCAGGAGTAACCCTGGGTAACTTTATTGTGTAAGTGTATAACTTGTATAACTTTTTTGTTTCTGAGGAACACAAAGAAATTTCAAATTATTATTATGGTATTATGTTGGTAACCAGGGAACCATGACACCCCTTGACCCAAACCACAAAGACATTTCTCAAAATATCTCTCTCTTTTTGGAAACTCTGCACTGTACAGTTGACATAGTGTTGCAGTTTGCAGTTCTTAATATAGCAGTCAGGGAAACAAACATTGGGTGTCACTTCACATAGCTGCCATTACTGAGCTGTTGTGTGATTTGGAGTGTTTAGAGTGACAGTTTTTCTTTTCTTCAGGAGGAGTTTGCAGTACGTCATGAATTAGCTCTTCTGCGTGGCTCCTGCTTCATGGGCCTGATCATGTTGGGAGGAATGAGCAGCCTTTTCTTCTCACAGATCAAAGGAATCCTTGCAGTAAGTGTCTCTCGCTCTCTCTCTCTCTCTTTACTTGCTTAATTGGTTATGTATTAATTTTACATTGTTTTTCTCTGACCAACCTGTATAAAAATCAACCATGGTTTTCTTTTAGTTAAAGTGTTGTAACCATGGTGGTTTGTTTTTTGTTGGACCACAAGTCTACTACAAATGCCATAGTTAAATTATGGTTTCTGTAGCAAAACCATGTTTAATTTGTGGTTACCATGGCGTAATTATACTAACCATTGATTTTTGTTTTATTTGTAGTAAAAATATAGTTAATTTTTTGTAGTAAACCTTAAACCTTTCCTAGCAAGCTCAGACATTACAGTGTGTAACAGACCTGTTGGTTGTCAACCAGGGTAATATGAGTAAGTCAGGAAAGTAAACTGAAGTCAAACTTGTAACCGCGCTGTTCAGTTTGGCTGTCAGAATTAACTGATTGGGGGAGTGTGATAATCACATTTGACTTTAATCTCTTAATTGGTGACTTCATGTGATAACCACAGTAAATAGGATTAGTGGCCTATTTAAGATCAGGAACTAAGTGCTGCTCGTTGAAAAGAAATACAAGAGATTGTTTAGCAAGTAAAGTAGCAAGTAAATTCTGTCATTATTTACTCGCCTTTATGTCGTTTAAAGTTTTAATGAGTGTCTAGTCGGGTGAGTTTAATACAATGAAAGTACATTATGACTCACTTTATCGCTTAATAATAAAACACACACATCTGTCAGTAGGAAAGTGTGTGAGGCTCACAAATATGAATAATCATATTTCATATAATCATATTGTCATATAAGTGTCAAAACACGCTAAACTTTTGGGTGTTTTATTAAATGTTAAAATTGTGAGTTTTATTGTACTGCCATTGGATTGATTTTCATTCCTATTATAAGCAATAGCATCTGGGTATTTTTTTATTGCACCACAGATGTACACTGGAATAGCCAAGTCTGAACCAGTTAGCAAATGTCTAACGTTACTTGGTCGTACTATCCAGCTCTAACCTCTTTTAATTTGTTACACCATCAACACTTTGTATTTACTGTGTTTTTGTGCCTTTTAAGACCCTTTAGGTAACAAAATTCCCAGCATGCTGTGTTATCTCTAAATGCAATCGCGTTATCCTTGACTATTACACAAATTGTCTCGCCCTTCTTTTAGCTGAGCTTTGACACTAACTTATTCCTGCAGGAGACTTCCTCTGACAGCACTAATCTGTCTTGTGTTGCTAAGAGTCGATGTTAAGCTGTCTTATTTCTTGTCCTCTACTGTCCTTAAACCCTCTACTTATCCAAAGGTTGGAAAACGTACTGGTGTTTTCGTGCACAATCTGCCCCCTCACTTACTATCCCATGTTGTGATGTGCTACAAGATTTAGCGGCTGACAGGGTGGTTAGCCCGTTGCTCTGTGCCAGTCATTGCAACTAAACTAGCAGACTAAACCACTCATCCCTGCTAAGATCTTTTCCTCACACATCCTCTCTGAGGCCAGCTGAGTTCAGCCTGAATCACAGCCAGGCTGAGGTTGGCATGGCGCTGACCGCACTGGGCCAAGAGTGTGTTCAGTAGCAGTTCAGAACCTGAGTCTGACTTCATTGCTAACGCAACGGGCCAAAAGTGTGTTCAGAGAAAGTTTAGAACCTCAGTCTGACTTCATTCTTCAACCTTAACAACTCAAGTCACACTTAGTTATACATCTGGTAACATCTTTGACGGACGGTGCCCTTGTTTATATGTTTGCTTACTGGAACATACACAAAGCACGTCAAACACACTTCCACCATTTAAACTCAAACAGTCCCCTCCGTCTCGCCTCTGTTAATCCTCCTTATTTACATATTTTTTTTGTCTGTTTGCCGCGTCTCTTCACCTGGCAGGCAGGGGGGATTTTAGCATCCCTATGCACGCGGGCCCATTGTCCGCAGGCAGATGCCCTTTTGCCCCCGTGCCAACTTGGCAAGGTGAGGAGGGCACCAAGGGAGTCTTGCTGTTGTCAGCTTCACTGTCTCTCTTTTGTCTCACTGTATGCTATAGCGGTTTTCACTCCCAGCGTGGGAAAGATCAAAAAACCATCCAGCTCACCCCTGCGCATCCACTGGCTCAGTGTCATAAATCATTTCATGTATCATTGTTGCATTGTTCGTTACATTCTTAAGAAATCACGTTTACGGTTCATTGGTGATATCAGGCAACATCTTTCATGTTTTCCACAACAGGACACGACGACCATAGAGAAGATGTCCCACTTAATGGAGGACATGTGAGTATCTCAACTTGCTGTGTCTCACAGTCTGTTATGAAGACCAGGAAGTGTTTTACAAAACATGCAGGAACTACATGTTACAACCTAAAAGCTGCAATTCGTAACTTTAAATAAAAATCAGTCAATGTGCAAATACATGGCAGATAAGCGTTTAAAACGATCTGCTTACCTACCCCGATCCACAACAGTAAGTTTATAATAATGATTTATAATTTGAGCTGTTGGTTTTCATAGGAGACGTTTGGCTTAAAACAGAAAGATGATGCGGTTATAATATCGCAAGGAAGGTTCTTCAGATGTTGCAGCGTTTGTAGCTTGTTTGTACATCAGTTGTTTAAATTTTAATTTATCCACATTAAGAAAATAATTCAGCTAGTACCTGAAGTTTTTCAAGCAAAATTGGCATTAGAGAGGCAAAAGTTATCAATTGCAGCTTAACACAGTTTATTGATTTAATTTATTTTACTAACTTCAATACACATTTTTTACGGACTTTTTATTTGAAGTTTAAATTCACGTGTGAAACCCTAAATCATCTCATGAATGCCAGAGGAGGCCGAGTAAATAAATGGTCCTCTAGTGCGTAAATGAACCAATCAGAATGAGTATGCAAATGAGTAGCTTCATTTAATAAGGAAGACGAAATTAAATTAGCCTGATTCTTTGTTATTAACCAGCCATTATTGTAGGTAAGTTTTTAATTTTAACCAGATTTCAGTTTCATTTCAGTGCATAATCAAGCCTGCTTGTGGCTAACAGGTGGAGAGACAAAAATAAATTAATAATTTGATGAAATAATTTACGTAGCAAGAGACTTTAAAATGTAACTAAAGTATTGATACTTCAAATTACTGCAGGATCCCAAAACAAGTGTATTAAAACCAATGATATAATATATAAATTTGCCATGATGAAAACGCACATTTGGAAATTAGTTAGTAAATGTTAAAGGCCTTTGATTAATATTAATTTACACATCAGCTTCCCTGGAAAAGGGAAGCTGATGCAGTTTGGTATTAATGAAATGTAATGACCATTGCGTTTCTTTACATCTTATATTTTAAGCTATGAGTCTTGTGATTAGTCTTGTGATTATAATTTCACATTAACCGATGATGTATAATGTAATTTATTCTGCTCCCCCAGCGGCCCACGGCGGTCGTGGCAGCAGGCGATGGCTGAGGTGTTTGGCACTCGCTGGAAGATCCTTTGGTTCCTGCCGTTCAGGAGCAGACAGCCTCTGACGTTCAACCTGACCTCCCGATCTCATGTGTAGACAAACACACACACACACATCAATCCAGTGGGAATGCCACCCTCTGCCCTCTTTTTTTTCTCCTCTCATTCTCAGCAAAATCTTCTCCACAACGACTCGGTCTCTAATGGATCAAACTCCTTCAGGTTCTTCATTAAAAACGGACTGTTGATGTAGAAACGTGAATCTAAATACAGCTAAATACAATCAGTGTCATGTCAAAAGTGTAGATGTTTTGTTTTTCCTCGGGTCAGGGTTTGTGTTCACTCATGAAACGGGATTACAGGGGAATTGTTGATTTTGAGGCTTCCTTGTCTCCACGGTAACCCTTATTTGTTTAGATCTCGGCCCAGCCCGCTCCCCCAGGTCCGGGTCACGTGAGCGGTTGTCATGAGAGAGATGCAGAGTGGGTGGAGACTGTTGTCTGGTTTTGTAGCACTGATGGTTGATGGCTCTGGAGGTGAGGCGTGACCTCTGGCGTGAGTAAGACACTGCTGAAGTCCAAAAGCTTCACACACACACACACACACACACAGACAGACGGTAACAAATGCTAAAATGGTTTACAATAACTTTCACTACCATGCACACACGTATGCAGACCTCACCAAACACTGCTAATAATGCCTCTACTGATAGTTTGACTACTACAGCTGCGTCTGATCAAACTTTTCATTTTTGTTTTATATCATTGATATTTTTGTGCCTTTTGAAATCCACAGGTGTTTAACTTATTTGTGTCTTAATTTTATTACTCATTTATTTTTATATCACCGCATTCAAGTCACACTTTTCAAATCTGGATTATTTTTATGTGTTAAACCAATAATAATAATAATAATTGAAGTTTTATGTTTTTTGATTTCCAAGAAGTAAAAGTACTTTTAGATAATGTTATAGAATCTATATTCACTTCAGTTTGGTTTACTACTGTGTAAAAACTTGTTTCACTAAAACAGGAAGGATGAAGCATAATTTACTATAATTATTTTTGCCCTGATTTGAAACAAAGTTAATGGGGACCATTAATCAGAATTGGCCTCATTAAATTGACTTTATAACTTGCATTTTAGATGCATTTTCAAATTACCAATTGTCGTTAGTGCCTCTAAACATGCAGTTTTAATATAATAACATTGTACTTCTATGACTGTTGTGGTCCTACATCAGGTTTTCTTTTGCAATGACCTAAATTCACAATAATGATTCCTACGAAATTTTTAAATTAAACGCAGTCATTTTCATGAGCCCCTCTGGGTTGTAGTTAAAAACAATCTACACATGCACAAAGTGATTCAATGTGCAATAGTGTTTTTTTTATTAATTTAAATCAGTTAAAAAAATCAGTTTTATTAACTTAAATTAATTTAAGTCGACACAAAGTCATAACCTGGATTAGCTTGATTTTGGAAGAGTAGCTCCTTGGAAATGGGTTTTATTTTTTTATTAATTAACTTAACTGACTTGTATTGTGAATATCATGCATTCACCCATCCAGGTATTTTAAATGTTTTTAATTTTTTTCTGTTTACATTTTAAGGTTTTTAGGTTTGGGGGTCAAATAATTATCTATAAAAAATACTACTGTGTGTTTTCTGTAATTATGTGAGTGTATCTCACTTTTTACTGATATCTGAAAATAATTGTTTTGTTGCTTTTTTACTTACACTTTAATTACGAAAGATTTTGATGAACTTTTTGTTGGTAATTAATAAAGTGAGGTTGTTATTTTATTGTCACTGATGGAAAGGTACAATGCAGAGGCTGTTTGATTTATTCCATTACTTGACTCATATGACATATTTATGTAATATGTTTAACATAATGGCACTCTAATATCCTTATATTAGCCTTATATAAATTATTAAGAGAGCTTATATAAAATCTGTACTCAATGTAGCTTTTTGTTGATGTAGCCCATGTTCATGTATCTGTATCCCATCGTGAAGCAATAAGGGCCGCAAGATTTTTTTCACTATTATAGCAAATACTACTACTGTATGTACAGGTAGACCACTGAGCATAAGTTTATTTAAATTTACTCCTCATGAATATTGAATCTACTTGTTGCTGTCCTATTTAGGAAAGTGACCCTGTTCAGGTTTATAAAATGAAGTCGATTATGGTGTTTCTATTTCTTTTTATCATTTGTGGTGTCGCAATGTTTGTTTCATGAACATCATGACGTATATAGAATATAAATTATTTATGAAGTCATTTTTTTAAATAAACAGTCTTTTTTTGCTTGACGTTTTTGTGTCTGTGGTTTTACTAAAGTTCTAGATACTTACAATGGCATTGCAAAATGCTACTGTTAGTTTTGTTAATTGGGTTGTTAATTTGTTAACAGAATTGATAAACTACAAACTTTTTGCAGGGACAGTATAACAAAATAACAAGTTTCTCTTCAGTGTAAAATCTGCTGTTGAATTTTGACAATCAGTCTTTAGTCAGAGTTAGTTTCATGTGCTTGGACAAATAAAGCTCATTTCATCCTTCCTTACAGAATCTCTCCGCCTTAAAGCGCATTTGACCCTGTGCTTTATTCTTTAATTTAGAGGCTATTTTTTCCTCTGTTTGGTAACATTTCATCCTCTTTTATTGGTGGATTAAATACCTTTCCAATTCTGCTGTGTTGTGAACCAGTGACCTTTCCATTCAGTAAACGCATTAATGTGTATGCACATGCTGTTCAGCTAGCCAGATCCACAGCCACACGCTTGACCGTCTGGACCGAAGCTTTGTAACGCCGGATTTATTCTCTTCAAACGCCACGGTTTCGTGTTTGGCCTTTGCGTCAAAAGCTTTTCTTGAGACAGTTAAACAATTAGCTCTTAGGCCTGTGGATGAGATTACACCAGCTGACATTTTGAACACCTTGGGCTACTTTATCTAATGATAAACACGATCGGAGACAGACGATTCCCCACCTGTTCCAAAGCTGTTTATAGTAAAGACAGACCTCATAAGCCATGAGAAAAACACAAGCACTCAGTCTTCCTGTTTTGAATAGTCAACAAAAGAAAATATTAAAGGGATAGTTCACCCAAAACTGAAAAATTTACATCATTTACTTTCATGTCATTCCAAACCTATATGAACTTTTTCTGTTAAACACAAAAGAAGATATTTTGAAAAAAGTCTTGGTGGGTTTTTTTTTTGTCCATACAATGAAAATCAAAGGGTGCCACTGTTGTCTGGTTACAAACATGCTTCGAAATATCTTCTTTTCTGTTTCTCAGACGAAAAAAGATCATGCAAGGTTGGAATGACATGAGGGTATGTAAACGATTTTTGGGCGAACTTTTGTTTTAAATTGTGTAGCCAAATTGTGTAGTCCTTTTCTCACAATGAAAACAATATGCGGTGTTAGGAAAGGTCACAAGGTGCACCTGTTTGTTATTTGTGCCTCTAGAAATGTGAGTTTTACATGTAGAGATGGTTAAAATGGTTTAAGGAAATATAGCTGCAGAATAACCTTTTATTTGGCTGTTAAAAGGTTTTGTTTGGGGTGTGTTGTTTTGGCAAGATTTTGTTGGCGGTGGCTCTGGTGCTTTGCCTCCCAGCAGCCCTCTGTGTGCCTGGCCGGTTGCCCAATGCCCTCTCTGCCTGCCTCGGTGTCTCATGCCCCGGTGTGTGCCAGGGTCTCTTTGGTGATAGGCGCTGTTCCACACACGCTCACAGTGACAGTTAATGCCCGTTTGGGGTTCCAGTTGGAGGCCCTGGCAACACAGACATACTTATGGCCAATATCTCTCTAACCAGTGGCTAAAAAACATGCAAGGTCTGTCGGATTAGACTTGTGTTCTCAAGAGCGTTGACATGAAACCATTACCATAATACTCACTTTTGGCTCCAGTTTATTTATATTTTTATTCAGCGATTCACTTTCTTTGTGATGTTTTTCACAATGACATTTAGTCAGGACCTTGGTGACACTTTGTAATGCGATCTCTTATATTGTTAACAGGCTTTATTTGGTGCTCATCCGAAGTGCAGTAGTCAATCTTCATAGAAATATGAAGATACATGAAATATGTAACTAAAAAAATCAATGGCTGTCGTTTAATGAGCTGTACAGCCAACTCTCTGTGACCTGTAGCAATGTGGGTTTTCTGGCTGCCAAAATCTGTTGCCATGGAAATGTACCGTGTGTATCCTGTTTGCCGTTATCCTTCCCTTACAGGGCTCAGTGTTGTACCGAAAACTCTGTTACCTGAGTCACCAACTGGCTGAGTTGTACTTCCAGCTGTTCCCCACAGACCACCTGATAGCCAAGACTCAGTTTGCAGGAGTCTAATCCTGGGAAGAATTTACCTGTAACATCTGAAGGGACCATTTTGAAAGAGTGTTGTCAGGCTTAAAGCTGCAATCCATTGCTTTTTTTTTAATTAAAAAAACATAACAGAGCAAGTACATCACAGATCTGTGTTCAAAACATCTCACCTTACCCCGATTCACAACGGTAAGTTTATAATAATGATTTATAATTTGAGCTGTAGGCTCTAATTTCCTGGGAAATGCCTGTTTGGTTTCATTCGACACATACGTGAAGAAAAGTATATAAAGTAACCTGTAGTTTTATGTATCAAACAGAGGTGGCAGTAGAGAGGCGAAAGTTACGGATTGCAGCTTTAAACAAATGAGTAAACAGTCATCCGTTAGATCAGTTACCTAACTTAAGAGATTTCACAATCTTTAGAGTAGCTCAGAAAGGGGCCTTTTCCCTTTTATCACTGCTTTTAATGTGCATTCTATTAACACACCCACATTCAACCGGTTACCAGCCCTGTTCAGTTTGACTCTCTTTGAATGATGAGGTAGTTGCTTCTAAAACTAAAGTCATCCCTTTGTCTTCCAGGCAGAAAGGAGAGACTTCAGGGAGGATAAACTTAGCTCAGATGAGAGGAAAGTCAAGCCTTTTATCTCAGGCAGTCACTGTATTTTACACAATGTCCCTCCAGTACAACCTAACAAAGAGCCCCTTATGTACTTCCTCTAGGTTGGCAGGTCTAATACTGCGTCACAGGGGACGGTTGCGAGGAGATGTCTTTCAGAGAGAGAGCTTAGGATGGTGTGTAGGATAAAGAACAATTCACTGGATCAGTGAGATGTGTGTGTGTGTGCATGTGTCTGCTGAAAGGTGGCGTCTGGGCCAGAAAGAACCAGATCTGTGGTGAGACTCACCCCTGTTCTCTGCCCACCTCGTCTGAACTCGGTTCTGGCTTTTCGTTTCCTGTGCCGCTCAATTTCTGGTCCATTCAGGTAACGTTCAATGCGTTTGTGATTGTTGTGTGTTCTCAAAAGCACATCAGGAACTGCACCTTTAAAAATGAAGCCTGTTAAAAGGTTCTTCACAGTTATGCCGTAGAAGAACTAATTGGTCAAAGGTTCTTATTAGAACCATTTCTTTCCTTTTATAATTTAAATACCCTTTTCTGAAACAGAAAGGTTCTACGTTTGAACCTAGGTTCTTATTGAAACCACATTGCCAAATGGTTCTTCTATGGCATTGTGGAGCAACTTTTCAAGTAGCTAGATGTTCATTTAATGAGGAAATTATGAGTCCCTGAACTCACAATGCCAAGGTCCTTTAATTTAACTAATCTGTATCTTAACCTCTAATCCTAATAGTTGTTTAGTTTCTTCCATTAACTCTTGTAACTCTGGCATTGCCCCAGAAGGTCCCACGCCCACACGCTCCCACCCTCTCTCTCTCTCTCTCCCTGCTACGGTTGGATGCCTCTCGCCCTGATGCTGTCCATTCCCAGTAGGGGCCTCTGTTGATTGGCCCCGCGTGTGTCCTGCACTGTGCGCTGGTGTGAATGACGGCCCCTGTCAGCACTGACTGGCTCCCCAGCGTTCAGCATTCTTCACTTGAGTGACAGTAGATAGTACCTCCCCTGAACTACCCTAAAAGATCGCCTGTGTGATGGCAGGACCACCTCATCCCAGAGGGAAAAAAAGTCTTGGCTGGGCCTCTTTAATGTCGCTCTCTCACTGAGAGACTGAGTCATGACCTCTGAGCAAGTGTTTGCCTGCGTTGCTCCTCTCAGCCAAAATTAATCTGGAACATATCTTGTGTACATGCAGCTCCACTGGATGGAGATCATTGTGGTCTTTTAATAGGAAGCAGTTCTTTTTTCGTTTGTGTGTTTGTTGTTTTCTCATTCATAAAGATTATCATTAATACTTCTACATTCAAGAAATGTATTGTTCTTAAATACATCCTTCCTATAAGAAATAAAAATTAAACTGTTCAAAATTGTTTATGCCCAAGAAGCTAAATTAGCATATTCATCTTATATTTCACAAGAAGGTAAAGTTTCATTTATTTTCATATGATCAGATGGTTGTATGCGACATAGGTCAACATATATATATATATATATATATATTTTTTTTATATTTTGTATATTTCTAAAAATGAGTTAATGAAAAATGTTTATTGGTCGAAATTTAAACTGGCCCTTATTTACATTATCCACACACCAGTCACTTAAGTAAACTAAAATCACAATTAAATAATAATTAAAAATAATAATTTATTTATAACTGTTTCGATTGATCAGAATGTTATTTTACTTTTTACTTTTGTTATTCCTGTAATTAAGTATAGCAAAGAAACTGTACAAATGTAACTTTTTATATTTTTTTGTCCTCTGTAAAGTTTTCATCTTGCATACAGCAATGATAACAAAATTTAAACATATTCAATATTTTGGTCACCTTGTTTGGTTTTATATGCAGTTTCTCAATCCCCTTAACACACATTTGGCTTTTAACTTTAGTAAATTAACCCTGATTTTTCTCCATTGTCCTGAAGCAGACATTGTTTTCTTCTGTGGAGCAACAGGTGGTCATTTGTGGACAAATTAGACTCTCCAATAAATCGTGGCAATGGATTTAGTCATTTTAAAACAATTAGCCAGGATTACTTCATTCCTGCCAATCATTGTCTGTTATTGTTGTACGACTGGACATCTGGTTAAACAAAAGAGAGAATTATGGGAAAAAACTTCATAAAATCTAATAAGGGAGTCTGGAGGAGTGATATGTGGGGTGTTATCCTTTTTACACATCTTTTTGGGATATGATTGGAGATATTTTAATCCCAGTGTCTCTTGAACAGCGCTGGGCTGGGATTAGAAAGATGGATGTTGTTAGTCATGAATTAGTAACAGACAAACGCTGTATTTTCCTAATTGCCTGACTGCCCAACCCATATGGGTGAACGCTAAACCAGGCTGTCTGTGTTCTGTACATTAAAGAAACATGAATAAATCTTAAATGACCCCAAGCTTTGACTTATGTTGTTTCATGTTAAATAACATTTATAGATGTATGAAGTTTGTACATATGCTAATTGTTAATGATGTCAATAAGATAAAATATTAATTTGCAGTACGAATTACCTGTTTATTTTCTTTAACTCTTGTTTGTAGGAAGTAAAAAATCATTGTTTGGTTCATAAACAGATTTATATTAACAGACATTCTATGTGTTTAGAAAGTAGCAGTTGTTCACAGTAGTTTTTGTCAGCCCTCACTAGCAGGTTGTTCAAATTATTGATTTGCTCATTGATTTTTCATGTAGATCTCACAGATATTTGACTGAAAGATAATAGAAATCCTATTAAAAAATCCTAATCCAATCAAGACAAGAAAACACATTGATCTGCAGAGTCAAAATCAATATCGCCTATGTGAGAGAAATTCCAGTGAAACGTAAAAAGAATGTTCTCATGAAGTCAATTAGCAGCCCAGATAACAGGGAATGTTCTCTAAATGTTCCGTCAAAGTTATCAAAAAATGTTCTTGCAGTAATGTTTGAGGAACCTTTTTTAACATTATTTATCATCAATATCAAAAACATTCTAAAGTTGTTAGTGTCACAACTATTAATGTTTAATGTTTTTGTTGCTTGTTGGAAATGTTAGGGAAACGTTACTACAACCTAAAATTGTTAGCTATGAGAAACTGCTGGTTACATGTTCTCAAAACACTGAGAGCACCATCAATGGACAATGACTTTATTTAGTTTATTCTTTTAGTTAACTTTTTTAATAGATAATATATTTTTTCTTTGGTTTATTATTTTTTCGACCAATTAAATTGATGCAATAATTTTGATCATGTGACTAATTAAGGGACTATGTTTATCCAATGTAATTTTAGATATAGCAGGTTATGACCCTGAAACCCAAAGTGTAGGACAACATAATCTCATTTGAACCCTGCGTGGAAATGTGGGAAAGGTTTCGGAAATGAATAGAAAGAAACGACGCAAAAGACGAGGAGGATAAACAACACTCAAGGTATTCTTCTAGCCGTGGTGCTTCTGAAATGCCACCTCAGCCCCTGAATGCCAGACGCGCTGTGCTCTGACTCGCGGGATGTTCTCACACAATCCCACAATTCACGTGGAGGGAAGCAGCTGCAGGCGGGAACATTCTATGAGGAGGTGGAGGTTGGGAATGCGCTGCCGAGGGAAAAAGGTCTGGATAGGTTACAAAGAGAGTCCCAAACGTGGAACAAAGCTGGCATTCAGCATTAAACCCCACAACCCGCTGCAGAAAGTCAGGTTGATGCGTAAATTTGCAAATGTCAAAAGCATGACCACTGTTTCACTTGTTTGCATGTATGTGTATTTAATGCAGATCTGACGGCGTGGGATGCAAGGCTGCTTTATAGGCCTCAGTCATGAGGGTGTTGTGCAGCTCGGACGAGAGCTGCAAATCAATTGGTCCGCAGTTTCCACTGGATCACAGTTCGATTTGTCTGCCTTCCAATGCAAGAGAATCCTTATAATTGGTTAATGTCATCAGAGTCTACTTTGCATTGCTTTAAACTGCCAAAGCTGTGCTAATGCTATTAACGCAAGCCAGATATTACGTGCTAGCTGGTGTTTTTGCACCCCATAAAGATACCGGTTGCTTGGAAACTTCTGAGAGTTTGAGGCTTCCCTGTTAACAGTTTTTGGTTCGTCCAGTTTTTTAGATGTTGTGTTAGCATTATTGTTAATGTTTGTTGTTAATGTTTGAAATGTTCCAACAAACCACTTAAGAATAATGTTTTTGTTATATATGTAACATTAAAGACTCATTCTACTAATGTTACTGCAAGAACATTTTTAGAGAACTTGAGAATGTTGGCCAATGTTTTGAGAACATTCACTGTTAGCTGAGAAGTAGGTCATTAACAATGATAGCATGGTTTAAGAACAACACTGTTTGCAATAGAACCTTGTTCCATCTACAGTCTTAAAATTCTGTTTGTTTTAAATATGATGTTATATCTTTGGTGTACCTGACATGGTGTTAAAACCTAAAAATCTTTTTCTAGAATCTATTAAAGTTTTACAGAAACGTATGAACAATATCATAATATCATCAAGTTAGTTTGCAAGACTTAAACGTGTCATAATCAAGCTAATAAAAGTTTAAATGGATCAAGGGGCGACACACCTGCATGGAACAGCGCTGTCAGAACCTTATAAAGTTCCAAAAATACAGAACATGTGAACTTAAAAATAAGCTACCCAAAATAATAAGTCTAGTAAGCACTGAGTTTTAGAAAATGTAACAAAAACGTTTCTTCTAAAAAAGTTTTTTCATGACCTTATGAAACTTAACCTGAATCTTAAAAAATAATGTACAGCTGTTTAATGACATAAATATAAAGACAAGGAAAGTGTTATTTTGTGTTGGTTAGAGTAACGAACACAAAAACTCTTCCTGAACTGTAATTATTTGTCAAAAATTTGCTATTTTAATTTTATCATTTTATTATGTTCTTACAGTTCAAATTGTTTAATAGTTGCACATGCAAATTTTGCTGAACGCTTAACAGAAAACCGTTCAGTGGTTCATTATTCCTTCACCCCCCCAACCTCATCTTTCTCATCTAAGGATGTTGGGACAATACACTCATTGTTTTCTTAAGCCTCATCCATGTTCATTCATGTTGCAGAAGTATAACTAGACATTCTTAGAAGTCTTAATTGTCTGTAACTTAATTAAAACTTTAAATTTGAAAATATTTCTG
>JAZGTK010003415.1:0-27458 GCA_036877625.1 Ambastaia sidthimunki
ATGTTGCGTTCCAGCTGTTAACAAAGTACATCTGTGATTTAATGCACTGAACCGGACAGGACAGGAATCTCTAGTTTTACTTAGAAACAATTCATCTATTGACTGGCTGCTCATTAAAAAGGTTTAAGTATTTAAACGTGTTAGCATCACACACGTATTGAATAGAGCTGAACATGTATGTGCATAATTATGCATACAATTAAGACTAAAAATAGTTTAAAATGAGGATCGCTGCCAACATCACACCTCTATAATGAACCTGAACTAGCCAGCGAAACGAGAAATTTAGCTGTAGTTACAGCATTGCACACAAGTAACAATGACTCCGTAGAAGCACTTTTAAAGAAATAATGAACTTCAAATTACAGACATTTTTATCCTGATGAGATCAGATTTCTTAGTGGTTCAAGTTACAAAAACAACAGTAGATTATTTGCCCTCCAAACAATGCAGACGTTCCTGAACTGATATTCACACAATATAAAACAGACAAAATAAAAGTGATTTTTTACATGATCCTCCAACAGTTTTAAAGGTTTTATTAGTGCTGATTTTTTATGCAAGCCCTGCTTTATCATTACATCTCACCAAAACCTGAATTATGAACTTGAAATACAAACCTAAACGATCAGATTGATATATTTACAGGATATGCTTGAAAACATAAATGACTCAAATGCATCTGAACTTTGAACCTGATGTTGACATCTTGATGTTTAAACATTTCAAACAGTTCTGCGTTCTATGCTCAAATACACTGACAGAATAAAACGTGATTCCCACAATAATGAAGATCAGGAGGGCCATCACATTAAATCACAGTGGTCAAAAATAGTTTTTTTGTCACTCATCAATAGAAAATGACTCTTAAACGTCAAGTTAACAACAAATCTCCACAAAGCAACCATAAAATAACAAATATTAAATCTAAACTAATCAATACCGTAAGTAGTCATCTTCCTCTTACACAACTATATCATCACTAGTGCATCCAACTGGTTTGAGAAGTCACAAACAGTTCAATAAAAATAACCGGAGGGTAGTCAGCGGGTAGTTAATTGATTCAAGATACAGTGTTACACACTTTTATCAGAAGATCAGTATTGTGGCAGAAATCACATAATAAATAAATAGGAAAACTTGTAAGAAACTCTGTGGCAAAGTAATTAAAATGCACAAACAGATGCAAGATGATTTGCAAGTCACTGAATATCTTTTGGACTACAGATAAATCATTATAAATGGAAAGAGACAGCTGTAAATGTGTCTAGCGCAGGCCATCCTCACAAACTGAGTGAGCGAGCGAGACCGGTGAGAGAGGCCACCAAGAGACCAATGACTGACGAGGATTCAAGCGTCGCTAGCAGAGATTGGACAGACTGCATACGACAACAGTTGCCTGGGTACTTCACCAGTCACAGCCTCACAGAAGAGTGTCAGAGAGAACGCCATTCAAACATTAAAAATACATTCACATAAAACATGAGTGTAAAAGCAGCTGGAAGAAGGTTTTATGGTCTGAGCTCTTTTAAATCTGAAACAGGTCAGAAACATCCACCGCCAATCAGATCCCAGAGTGTAAAATAATCACAGCAAAATACAGGAAACTTCTGGGGTAAATCCTGCTACCAGACACCTGCAGCCTGGAAGCTGGCCGTCCAATGAGACAACAACCACAAGAATTCAAAGCTTCATCTCAGCTACATGGAGAATATAGGGGTGGATGTGAAAGGCAGACCACTCATGATCTCAACGCATGACCAGTTTCATAAGGAAGACCGAGGGGGAAATTGCAGTGTCAGACAATTACAGTCTGAGTCTGAGATTATTCTACTAAATACTGTCTTGGAAGGGATGAATACTTCTGCAATTCTGTGTTTAACTGTTGCGTTACAAAATAACTAATTCAATCCTTTGTGGTCCAATGTTGTGAACTTTTCAGGTGGTGAATACATTTTATAGCCACAGTAATATTTCAGCAACTTACCAATAAATATAAAAGTCAAAATCTAATGTTTCTTTACAGAACTGGCACTAAAGTCAGGATGATTGTAGAATGACAACAGAAGCAAGTTTAACATGGCTGACTACTTAGCCTGTTTCCATGGTTACTGATAACATTGTTTCAGACACATAGGTGATCACCAAGACCACAGAAGGTGAGGCCCTCACACATCATTACACAAGCATGTGGCTCAGGTCCAAAGATCAAGGGCTGAACAACCGAGATGTTTCCATGACATGTTGGCCATGACATGCTAATCAAGCGTTTGCAGAGATTATCAATGTCCTAAACTTGTGAGACTTTCACCAAAAACATACTTGAGTGGTAAAAGTGCTTCAACTCCAACGCCACCAGCATCACTAAACATAATAACTGTTTTCAAAGAGGCGTCACTAATATGCCATTTGTCTTCCATTGGTTGGAAAGCCATTCATACATTTGCTGTCACTAATGAGACACATTAAAGACTCTTACCTGTCACTGCCGCTGCTGCTGGTGCTGCTGACCGAGTCCGAGCTAGACGAGCGACTGCGGGATCCTGAACCACTGCGGGAATGCGCCGGCCGTGCGGCCTGACTCGCCAGCCTCTGCGGCGATGGATTGCGTGACTGTGAAGAGTGTGGCGACCTGCTGCGACTGTGGCGGTACGTCCTTTCTCCTCGTCTGCCTCGTTCCTCTCTGTATAAATCCCGATGGACCACACTGGCCAGAGTGAAAGATTCCCGGGCACGGGGCTCGTACCGAGTCTCCGAAGTTTCGAAGCGACTGGGGCTTCGGCTTCGCGATCCGTAGTAGACGATTCCTCCTGGTGTCGACGCTCCAGTTCCTACTCCTGCAGCAGAGCTACCACTTGCCCCAGTGCCACCGCTGGCCGAAACGCTCCCGCCACCCGCTACGCTGGCCCCAGAACTTCCTCCAATGCTGCCACTGCCAGAACTGGCACTCCCACTGGCCCCACTGAGGGCCCGGTCCCTAGAGTCTCTGTAATAATCAGTCTCGTAGTGACGCTGTCGATCAAAACTTCCGCTGTTGTTGCTACGTTCGTGGTGTCCATAGGCACTGTGATCGTACGAGCGTTCCCGACCATCTGCAGCCCTACGTGATGAGGAAAGGAATGGAGGATGGGAAAGAAAAATGAAAAGAATGGAACAAATCTTACATTATTTTCTTAAGTGGGTCCCTGATAAATACACCAGTATCAAGTGACATGCGTTGAAAAGGTGATTTAATCACAACACAGACTGCAAATGCGTGTTGGAAAGATGTTGTCTTAGGTTTTTCCTTTAAACACTCACAAATATTGATACCACATCAAAACAACTTTGGAGGAAAACATCAGTCTTTAATTTATTTGAAAATCATCTTGTTTTTGACTTTAAAGCAACTTATTGTTTATGTTGCATTTCTAACTGAGACCATATTAAAAACACAGGGGAAAAATTTATGCATGACAGAAGCCATTCATGCCACGGTCAGTCACATTACAAGTTACACAGGGTAGAGAAAATTCCTAAAGATTAATGGCATACATTGGTTAGTACATTAAAATGACAAGCCTTTTACTTGTTTTCTAATGCATAAAGCGTTTGTTTTTTCCGTGAGAAACAGCAATCAGAGGCATGTAAAATTTAGAGATCAAAAATTCAAAGCATTTCATAATTCTGTGTAATTTATCCCTGAAAACAATTAATCAAATAGTCCTTTCATTACAAATATGTTATTCTCTAAACAACCTATTTTTATGATAGTTTAACATGACTTGTGCCTTATTTTGTGATTTAATTCAGTAATAATAATGAGGTTTCAAAAACACAATGCGGCCAATCAAAAGAATAAAATCAAAGCCACAGATTTAAAAACTCATTATTTTGGAGGTATCGCCTGCAATAACACAGCCATCATTTGTTCTGGTCAAGCCGTGTTACAATTATTAATGTGGGAAATTATTCTGAGTCATTAAAAAGTCTTCTTTTCATATTATTACAATTAACCATTGCGATTTTAATGTATTTATTTTGAGTAGGTAGCCAGTGATATTTTGTGATATAAATGAAGCGTTATCAAATGTGATCAGTCTTTAGTTTTCAAAATTCATGTCATAAGATTTTTAAAAATTAAGTTTCTGGATTCAAATACAAGCAGTTATTTTACTAAACTTCAATAGCTCTCAGACTGCAGAATATTAATAACAGAGATCACACCAATGTTTAAAGAATGCCATAGTTTGAATAATTGATCAACAAATACATTTAATAATCAGAAATCAATTATTCAAGTGATAAGAGCTCATTAGCCTAACTGTGGCAGTTCTTTAGCTGTACTGTACAGTTGCCTAGCAACACAACAACTGGCATGAATAGCTATTCATGTGTATTGATTATACGACAATGGCTTTGAAAACAACTCTTTCAGTAAGAATTTAGAGATAACTAACCATTTACACCATCCGTTTTACAATTATTCTGTAACTGCTCTGGTACAATCAACAGAATTTTTCTTGTTAAAAAT
Source organism: Ambastaia sidthimunki (assembly GCA_036877625.1). Taxonomy (NCBI): domain Eukaryota; kingdom Metazoa; phylum Chordata; class Actinopteri; order Cypriniformes; family Botiidae; genus Ambastaia; species Ambastaia sidthimunki. The sequence continues at coordinate 4,514 of JAZGTK010003415.1, forward strand.
GTAATGATTTATTTAATAAATTCTTAGGGTTATTATTTCTTTGAACAAACATTTCTGTCCTTTCAAAATACTAAAGGCTGGGCTTCGCCGGAATGAACCTTTGTTAATCATCATTAGTGACGTGTGGTAAACATGTATCAACAAATCTGACCCTGTTAACCCATTTTTATTAGAGAAAGATGTTTAGTGAAAGCCTGCTGTGTAACTTGACTGTGATCAACCTGAACAGCACATATATTTCACTCCTGTAATTTTCACAAGAACTGACGAACAGTGATGTCACTGCATCACAACACTCCAAGCTCATTTGCCATCTCCAAATCCAGAGCTGTGATCTGATTGGCCAGCTCGTCTGTATTCTTTAATTAGATCTTTAAATCTTTTTCTTGAAGCCTCAAACACTAGTTAATTATTCACCTAGGTAAAACAGAGAGGCAAAAAGCCAAGGAGTGTGAAAGAAAGTGAGTATCAGGAAAAGGACAGCAAAGTGAGGTACAATTTTCAAATGCCAACAAGCTACTAAGAACAGCCTGTTTTAAGAGCTACATCTGTTAGTGGGAGATGAAAAAGACAGGGGATCATACTAGGGGTTAGAGAACAGCTAATATACACAGGGCAGAACATACCAACCTTTTCAGACAGCGGTAACCCGACCTACAATTCCAAATACAATTTAGGGAGACAGAACTTTGTGAGCAAAAAAGGGGGTTAAAAACGTAGAATGTAAAAATGGTAAGAAAAAATGTCAACGCAGTAATCCTTATATTTCAGGATCCAACAAAACAGTTCAGCCAAATCGGTGCATCTTAAAGTGGTTTGGATATGGGAAAAGCATGTGGAGGTAAGATTTTAGGAGGTACTGTTCAACTCAAGTCCAATGAAAATCCCCACAGAGATCAAAAAGCAGCTTGGAGAGGTAAAGTCCAAAAAACAAAATAAATCCATAACATGATTCTTCATTCGCATTACTCCAGTTCTTCATTTTGATAAGTCCTCTGAAACAAACTGTCTCTGCAGATATTTTAAAGAATTGCAAAATCATTCTTCATTGTGTCTCTGAGCTATTAAATCCCTTTCGCAGTGTAGTTGAAAAATTAAAAATAACAAAAACTATTATTCTCATGTTTCCATTTTACAGTACAAACACATTTGCAAGGATGTCAAAAAGATGATATAAAAGTTAAAGCTTTGCAGACATCCCACCAGGGTAAGATTCCAATGTTCTAACTGCTGAGAACGGCAGCGTTCCAAGCCACCTCTGAAAATACAGGAATTGTCTTGTGGTTTTACAAATCTCAGTGGAATCTTGACTGACGCTTGAAAATGATCAATAATCCACTGGAACAGAAATGGTCCATGAGGAGAAAGACTCCAATCTTTGTTTGTCTCTCTTCTTGAGGGAATCGTATCCACAATCTGTTCTACATCCAGTACGGGGCTTTGTAATCCAATGGGTTATTTCACATCCAAGCTTAGAACTGTTCAGCCCCAACAGAAATACCTCCGTGCTTTCATGTGTGGATCCAAAAATAAGTCCAATGTTCCAAATGAGGCCATACACTACTTTAAATCCATTCTTTTATTATTTGGTGTTTAGAAAAAATGCAAAAAATAAATTTAACTGTTCTAGAAATACGTAATTAAAAAATTAAGATTTGCTCACTGTGTTTCTGTCACATTTACCATGTTGATCAATGGCAAAAATCCCCCATGTAATTACCTGCAAAACCCTAACACCACGCATACCGTAATCCCACAATCAGCAACGTAGTTTTACAATATCCTTGTATGGGTAGCGTTAATCCAGTGTGATTGAAAATCCAGAGATATCCAGAGTTTTCCAGAATATGAAGGGAAAGAGCTATTCCTAAACCACCCATTTCAATAATCCAATTACCATTAAACGTGTGTTAATTGATCGACACTGCAATGTTGATAAAATAGCAAAGCAAACCGTACATAGTGAGGCGTTAATCCACCTTGGGCGGTGCAATACTCCAGAATAAGGCAATCCCAGGTAAGGTCACGGTCACCGATTCTCTCTCACTTCCAGAAATCCCGAAATATTTTGATATCCAAAACACGCCCTGGATTCTCTTCGCAGCGATATCCAACTCAAGAGAGAATCCCCGTGCAGACACGCTAAGCTTTACATAATTATATCGAATTTCGCAATAATTTTACTAACTTCGACTGGTTGCTTTACACGGTGAGTGATGACAAACCTCAACCATCAAGCGAGACGTTTTAATTGCTACCCTCCAGTGTTTTAACTTAATTTCCCGCATGTGCCCCGCCCCCAAAACAATATATTAGCCCAATTATTGCCGAAAATAATCAGGAGGGAGAGATGAGTTACAAGAAACGAACGATCCCCCTGCCTTCAGAAAAACTATGTCCACTTACCCGTCTAGTCTGCGTTCAAAGCGTCCTTCTCTGCTGTGGAGTGACACAGGGGGGCCGTACACCGGGCCCCCCGCCCCCCTTGTGAACCCCGAAACATCCCGCCCACGAGTGGCTATGGACAGACTATCATCCAGGCCTCGGGCTGCGCTGGGTATAGTTCCTGGCTCATTGTAATCGGTGCGTAGGTCCCTGTCCCCCATCTTGTTGATGGAATTATGAGCTTTTTGAGCGCTCTTAATGTCCACAAAATCCACAAAGGCGGCCACTCCACCCTCTGATCCACGTTTTGGGAGGACCTTGACACTCTCCACACGTCCATATCTGTTAAGAAAAAGGCAAAACAAAAATTATAATAAACCGTGTAGTCAAACACAAAACAGACAGCACAAAAACAATCAAAAGTGACAACAAGCCTGTGCCACTTATTTGTGCAATATGCAAAGAAGACTATTCAAATAAAAACAGCCTCGCTTTTGTACCATAACACAAGCACGTACAACTCCATTAGTATCAACTATACACCAGCAATAACCCCCCTTATTTTGAATTTAACCAATAAATATGACAAGTAAACAAATGGCAGATCTTGCTGGACTACAGAGACGGTTTCTGGTGCACCACAGAATTACACAGCATCACAATACAACAGGACCATTACATCTTCATCCAGTATGTCTCAGTTATTCTGTATAAAATCTCTGCATGTGTTAATGTCATAATTCAGCCAGAGTAACCAAGCAACCTGACTACAGCCCATCCGATTCTCAAACAACAAAAATACAAACAAAACAGAAGTAAATCTTTTAGGTGATATTATTTGCTCTATGTACCCTATCAAACCAAGTCTGATGACCTTATAAATGAAGCTCATATAATCACAGTATTTAAAGGCATTTGTTGTCAATGTTCAAACTGTAAATATACAAAAGATATGCAATAGGTGACAGGCTTACAGGAGTGTTAAAATAACTCTGGTTGAGCATCAGTGAGGATATGGAAATGAAAAACACACAACAGGCTTTGAATAGGTGCAGCGCTGTGTTGTGTTGTAGGTGAGCAGCTGCCTGACACACCAGTTTCTCACACACAATCCGTCGCCATTTTACAAACCTATTCACACCGCTTATTCATTCTCCAGTGCTGGGGTCCTAAAAATACACCCCACAGCCACTGACTGCATGAAACACTGAATGTTCTTTATAAACGAGTTACATGATTTAAACGCATGAGTTCAGAGAGACCGACATCAGAGTCCGAGCTAAATAAACGCTGAACAAAAGGCTGTTGAGACAACAAAGCGAGTGTTCAAAATGAATAAATTACTGAATAACTGCAACTGTATCAAGTCATTGTGTCTCAAAAATGACAAATTGCTCAAAACCTCCGTGTATCTTGACTCTTTCTTTAGTAATAAGATTTGATATTAAGGTCCTGCGCTGAACCGCATCCTGTCATTAAAGCATATATAAATATATACTGGCTATAATCTTACAAAAACCTTCAAAATGTTAAAAATGAACGTGAGAGATCAACCCACTATTGAGCTGGTGTCAGTTGTTTTGATCAGTATATTTTAATTCCGCGGGCAGGTTCGTGTGGGAACTTACAGTACAGAAAATGAAGATATTAATATCAACTGTTCTCAATGTGTAACATAAGATTTACTACAATCACCACTGACGGAGATTTCACTATGTTAAACAGATGCCTTTATAACCCACTCAAAACAAATGACATCTGATCTAAGCTAAACCATCTGAGTGAATGTAAGTCATGCAGATCAAAATCCTGTGACCACAAATGTGTTGCTGGCAACGCTGGATTTTCAACGAGGAAGGAAAGAGACTGGCGATTAAAAGCTATAAATAATCAACTTTTAATAAACTTTCGTGAACTTTTAAAGCTTAAACTCAAACATTTCTTCTTGTCATTATGTACAATATAACCAGACAGCCATGCATGACCCATTGTACACAAATACATGCACATCACTGCCATACACAAACTTCTGGGTGACAAACTCACAGGTCGGTGCAGTAATGCGGGCGTCCACATGTTCACACGGATCATTTGGAGGCTGGCCGTGTAACAACAACACGTTGTATTAGAAATGTCCCATTGTTTGACTTTAGATGCGGCTACTGACGGTCACGGCTCGCCTGACATACGAGACATCTGATCGCAGAAGAATCACAACAACACCCGCTGAACATCCACCGTGCGTTACTAGCAGTTCACACACAGTTTAGCTCATTCGGCTTGTTTGCAGTATTTTTAGCAACACAATAATAAATGCTTTAATACATTTAAGTTGTGATATAAACCTCCAGCAGGGTCGTACGAGACCCTCTGTGCTAATTTGCACCCCAGCGACCGCTGCGAATATCGAAAGCTGTTCAGTACGCGCGTCAACGTGAGGCAACTTTAAAAGCAGCTGCAACATCGATATAAAAGTTGCAGCGCGTATTAAATGTGTCTGATTCACGGCAGCGGGTCTCTATTGTTTTCCGCCTCACGGAAGCGCGTCGCTAGACGGTCAGAAATCGTCACTCACCGCTTGAAGTGCTCGATGATTTTCTCCTCTCGTACATTTTCTGGTAAATTCCCCACCCATAGATGTCTGGTTTCCCGGACCATACTGCGCGTTGGTGTCCCCCGATCATACAGAAGACTTTATCGTGTTAAATCCGATCCGACTGAAGGTGTTTTCACCGAGATGTTCAGAGCTGGAAAAGCGACGAGCGGTTCCTCAGACTGGACCGCCGTGTTGACTGCGCGACTCAACCCTGCTGTCGAGGAGCGCGCGCTCCCCGGTTCATGACGGGACCGCGCATTAGAAGAAACGCATTCAGCGAAGCTACACGGGTCAAACCGGACAATACATGTTATTATGCGAATCACCTCCAATGTGTTAAAACATGCGTTACATACGTGGCATTGTATCGTCTGATCGGGTCGAGGCTTTATGTAATGTGATATTTATGCACGCAAAGCTTTTTCCTGAATGCAGTTTCTGAATGTGGACTTCCCAGTAAAAATGCATCTTTTAAACTGTACAGTGTTGATATACAAACGTGTTTAGTGATGACAAAGAAAATATAAAGGCTTCAATAGAGCCTGTATTCAGATGCTGTATATATGGGTGCTGGTGCATTTAGTTCACATCTACAGACTTTTTTCTGTCGACTGAAAAATTCCCTCAGGATAATAATTGTCCTAATTCTTATTAACAAGTGTGTGTGTGTGGGAGATGCTGATTGTACATTTATCCGTTCTCTTCTACTACAGAGAAGCAAGAACTGCGAATTATATATGAATAGTTATTGAAAAGATAAGCTTCACTTAGAATGCATGAAATATATATTTACAACAAGGGTCAACTGTCCATAATTTAACAAAACACTTTGGAAAGGTGCGACTAATTCTTTTACAGATTGTCACCATCAATACTGGCTTAGACACGTATTGTTTGGATAATGCCCAACCTCATTAAAACATGTTTACATTTAAAAAACAGAATTGACTGTTTTCCATCAATGTCTACTGATTCACCAGAGCACGAGGCGTAGGGTTGAGTCCACGCATGCGCCAGAATGCGGCAAAACAGAGACCGCAATGGCTGCACTGCGCATGCGCACAACACGCCCACAGGCTTTTGACAAAGAGCGATTACAAACCCACAGACAGTCAGAAAATTCAGTAACTTGTACCGAGAGGAAGCGGTTTCTTTCTTAAGCAGACCACACAATCTTCAGTTTCAGTCCTGAATCTTCACAGGAATTACGTGGATTTTATGGATCTGCCTAAATCCTTAATGTTTGTGGATTAGAACTAATAAAATTCATTGTACTTTTGGAATTGGATTTGTTGCACATTGGAAATACAAAAGCGCAATTCAGACCTATTCAGTATTGTTTCATGTTACACAATAAATGAATCCCCAGGAGATTTGGACAGTAACTCTTAAACAACAGACGGTGTGGCTATCGTCTAAGGAAATGGAAATTGCTTTACTGTATTCCCAAAAAATTGGATTGCAAATAAAACGTACTTGTAAGATGTATTTATGAAACATATGCAACGACGGAACTAAACAAAAATCATTGTGGGATCTTTAAATAAGATGTTTTACACGTTCTGAGGTCTTATGTTTGGTCTTAACATATTAAAACATCGAACAGACGGTTGCGTTGGCGAAATAAACTAAATATTTACACATGATTGTGATTATACCAGCACAAACAGTTACATGACTCGATTTTTATGAGTTTAATGGTGGTTCAAATCTCTAAAGCAACTGCTGGCGTCATTCAACAAAAGAATGAAATATGACGCCATTTTGAGCCCGAGTGCGCGCGACAGAAGAGTAACACGTGCCGCCGCCATTTTGTTTCCAGAGGAGCTATTTTTAATTCAGGCTTAGTTGCCTTCACTGAGACTCCACAGCCTTATAAATAAACTACATTCCTGCATGGTTTCATAGATAACATAGATGTCAACTCATTTTGTGAAAGTGAAATTGCTACATGTGCAAGTTAGTGTTTAGCTGTAATAGTTATAATGTTTGGTGCAGCTGTTTGATCAAATAAATTACATTTATTCATTTGGCAGACGCTTTTATCCAAAGCAACTTAAAATGAATTTAAGGTATTACAGTTAAAACGCCTTAGTGAATAGAATTAAAAGGGAATTTGTCATTATAGTTAGATGTGAAGTAGAAGAATTTGAATTCATAATACAGCTAGTTTTATTTTTATTAGAGGTGATGTATAAGGTTTCTGTTTATGCGTTGTGAAACTGATGTACAGTTCCTTACATGTAAATGTCCTTTTTGTCCATACAAACCGGTTAGTCCTGCATGGGGTTGTGGTTACAGGTTAGTTGACATTCTCAAACAACTGTGTTTTCTGTACAGAAAGTCATGCAGTAAAACCTGTTGTTCAACAACCTTTTTACATAATATAATAGTGTGTTTTCATCCAAGCTCAGTCGAATTTGTCCCATTACTGTGATCCACTCTGATTTTCAGGCCTTTTAAAGGAGACTTTTGGCACATGGGTGACCTGCTGTAGAGATGCAGTAATATGAAACAGCAGAAATAAGTTAATACATTTAATTCATATTACATTTTCACACAGTCCTACCCACCACCTGTTACTGGATTCAGTGTAAATGAAGCTATAGAAGCAATCCAGTATTAGTTCTAACCTTAGATATGACCTCCAAAAGGTCTTGAGATGGTAACAGGCACGCAGCTTCACCAATGAAACAGATGAGGATGTGGAGAACATCTGACCAGCTGCCCACTGTAATCAGCAGAACCAAAAGCCCACCCAGTCGCACCACAACTGTCTTCAGCAGAACCTGCTGCCGATCTTCTGAAAGAACGTGATGTTGATGTATAAACACAAGTGACTCCAGTGATTTTCTGAACTTGAATAACCTTGAATTAACTTGCCATTTGTTTTCTCCTACCATTCATGTACACAACCAGCAGAGTGTAGCAGATTGTTAATGGGGTCCAAAATCTCAGAGCCTCAGTAGTTGAAAGAAAATGTTGGTTTAGTTTTGATATGGCAGCAATTCCAGATACAGTAAAAGTAATAATGAGGGCACAGCAGAGGAAGGTTAGTATAGAAGAACCGGCGGTTAAGAGCCCAATACAGAGTCCACAGTAGCGCTGTGTGCTGTGTAAGGGATACATTCTCTTCACATGTTGCCAATGTTTGCAGCACTGGCCTCCCAAAAACCAGCTCAGACCAACTGCAAGAAGGAGGCTTAGCCAGGCTTGTGGTGCCCCCTCATGGAGGAAATGAAGGCTGCAGCTTAGTGCACAGCCTAAAGAGAACTGACACTGGATAAGAAGCTGTAATAATGGATCACTTCCTGTGTCCTAAACAAGAGAAAAAGTATATTGCATCTAGAATGAGTTGGTTAGTCATGCACAGTTTAATTCAAAGTAAAGGAGACTGTAAATCACGGCTCGTACTGGTCCTCTACTGATCCGTGCTGTAATGACTCGAAGAGAGAACTCCAAAACTACCAGTGATGAAACACGAGAGCCCACAACGGACAGAACCAACGTCAGGATCCAGAACTGAAGTTTCTCCGTTAATCCACCGTTTGTTATGGTTGTTTTTTTAAGGTTTGTTTCAGCATCTGTAATACTTACATTACAGACAAGTGATAAGTGCAGAACCAACACAAATCAACTCAATATCATCTTTATCTATGAAACAATTTTTAATACATTATATTTAACAATGTAGCAGTTTTAACTATCATTCTTACCTATGAGCATCAACAAACAAATAAACTTTTAGAAGATTACGAAGAACCAAAATTCCACAAGAACCCACAAGCCCTGTCATTAATATAAAACAGCAGATATATTTTATCAGTTATACTAACAGACCATTTTTATTTGAGATAATACTAAATATTTATGTGCATAAAATAAACATAAATAAATGTAAACACTGTGAGATTTGTTTAACAGAACATTTGTTTCATTGCTTACCTTGTAAAACACTATGAAAAGTAACAGTGCCTGGTAACCAAGTAGAAAAACTTGGGACAAACCAGGAAATAAAGGACGACATGCCTACAAGAGTGGAAAGATACTAGTCTAACAGGCCACACAAAGAACAAAATCCAAGCAAAAAGTTGAAATCACCAGCATCACTGACCTTATGTTGTTTTCAGTTGTGTTTGAAAACTTCATTCATGTAAAACGTTTATCAGCTGCTGATATGAGAGGATTAGTAGAACAGTTTCAAAGGTCATTCAGGCCAGACACAAATAAAGCTCACACACAGCTGTCCTGTCTTCATATTGTGTCTGTTTATACAAGGTCTTTTCATTACAAGTACAAAGTTTTATTCTATTAATGTAATTTTGTAATTAGACATCTAATTTCAGTCAAAGTTGAGCTTTAAGATTCTGATGCAAGCTTGACAAAAAATTGTGCAACTATTAAAACATTATTATCATTTAATTTGTGCCCCCTACTGGTGATTATTTTAATTCCCGTTGGCAAATATGATTTATTGTAAGATTAAACTCACAGATCTTATGAGGGCATTTGAACTTTACACTGCATACATCAATTTAACAAGTAAAAATTAATTATTTAACAGCTGTAAGACACTGATATTACATTCTGGTATTCAGTGCAGAAAAGCACAATATAAGAGATTTTTACCATATCCATCATTAACATTTTTACTTATAGACTGCACAATAATAAAGTGTATCATTCACAAAAGCTGATCTTTATTCAGTAATATGAAGGGTCAAATAGAAGGCGGAACAAAAAATGTTTTTCTAATGTACCTCTTTCATGTCTTCAAATAATATGTAAAGGATTTTCTTGTGATGTCTTTCTCTCCAGCATCCTTTAACATGTTCATACCACGAACCCCAACCCACTGAAAAACATTCACACATGTGATTCAAGCCTTTAGCCCAGAGCACATCTTACACAACAGAAATGAAGACATCTGAAATATTAGTAAAACAGATGCAACATGTAACCCACCCATGACTCACATTGGCCTGTCATGATCTTTTCCAGAAACTGGTGCCAGGGGCCGGACTCCGGCTGAGTCAAAGTCATGCGGCCAAAATGATCATATGAAACCACAGTGTCTTTAGGATTACGGGCCATGTATATAATCTGCATTTAGAGAAGAGATTAGTTCAGTGGGAATAAATTGGGTAGTTACATATAATTGTGTTAAAAACAGGATTTTTTGTTATGCTGGTTAAAGGTCTCTTGATAACAATCACTAAGTAAAGTGTCTAAATATATATTTATCTAAATATATATATTCTGTGAAAAGTACAGACCCATAAAATGTTCATCCAATCATTGCATTCAGTCCCAATTCTTCAAAGCTAAACTGCCTACCATACTTTAAAGTTTCATAATAATATTCAACACTGTTGTAATTACACAAAAGCGACGTGGTTTATTGGTTTGTTTTTGGTTATACTGTTTTTTTTAGATGTGCTGTTTTTTATGCTTTAATCCTGCTGATAGACGGGGCTGTCGGTGGCGGCGCTGATGTCCTCCGCACCGCAGGCGGCGCTGTGCTGCCGCACTGACTCTCACTGACGCCGCAGAGGGAGACGCGCGCTAGCTTGTGCGCTGAGGAAACTCACTAGTTAGCAGCTAACAGTGGAAACATGGATGATGAGGAGGTCGCCGAAAGCTGGGAGGAGGCTGCCGACAGCGGGGTAAACATGCGAGCTGTGTTTTCTTCCTATTCAAGCTCTCCTCATAGTGCAGATGTCTTCACACAAGAGCATTAGTTTAATTCATATAACTGCTAACCCGCTAGTCACGCCCGAGTTGGGAAGTAGGCCGCAGTTAAAGAGAAACTGATCTCAGGACAGTGATGTTGGTTATGTGTTATTTGAAAGTAGTACCTTAAAATACAGGCGGTTTTACAGACCAGCAATGGCTAAAGTTCATGTAAAACAATTAGTCTTAGTAGGCAAGAGACACAATGAAACCGGCTTGCTCGCTAACTAGTGCTAGTTAGTCGGGAGAACTTGTGGGAAATAAAAAGGCTTTTTTCGCGTAAGGAAATCAAAGATGGCTGCCCTGCTGTGAACATGAATATAATACTAAGTTTTCTTATGTTTGGAGTTTAATGAACTGAATCTTATGATCAGTTTTTTGTCGGTAGTCCCCAAATACTGTCAACAGCACTTTTCGACAAGTTTTCAACCCTTTTTATTTGAGCAAAATCATTTGTAGTTATATGGAAATGAACTTTTTTCCCTCTAAGGCAGCATTAAACGGGGCTGTGTGGATCTGTTAAATGTAGAAGTAATTCTGTTTCTCTGTATGTAAAATGTAAAGCTGTGACATGATTTTTCATAAGACACAACCTCACAGATTTTGTTGTAAAAAGATCTTTCGTCCAATTTCAAACAGTGTCTCATAGAAATGTCACATCTTCTATATGTGTGTGATTATTGATAAATTGGGTTCAGAAATATGCTTTAATGTATGATTTCCTCTGTCAAATATTGAACTCATTTCAAACAAATGGTTCAGTTTAATATTGTTTTGACAGTAACATCAATCCTGCCGGTGTAAACATCACTTTCCCTCCATTTATGTGTTTTCTCATGTTGTACTCCAGCACTGCACTGTAACGTGGTCTGTCTTTCATTTAGGCTCAGCGTGTATTTATAAATAACTCTGTGAAATTGAAAACGTGGGGCTGTGCAGCGTCTCTCCTGAAGCCGTTTGCATTTCTGCTTTGAAAGTTTCCTTAAATTTGAATGTTGATTTCTTTGGTGTTGATGTTTTTTTTAGGAAATGGAGAGAAGATTAGAGGAAAAGCTTCGCATCAGTCAGAAAGAAAGGTATGTCTGCTCGCCCGAGTTTATGAGCTTGTGTTTCGCTTAACGTGCTTGTTTCATCAAATCACGTTTTGACGTTCTTTCAGACTTTCAGGCGGTTCAAGCCGTTCTCCGATGAAGACGGCCGTTGTGATTCAGGACGACTCCCTCCCCGCTGCCCCCCCACCTCAGATTCGTATCTTAAAGCGTCCCTCCAGTAATGGATCCCTGGGCTCGTCCGTGACGCAGACCCGACCCGCCCCGCAAGTGAAATCTCTGGCTCAGCGGGAGGCAGAATATGCTGAAGCCAGGAGGAGGATTCTTGGCAGCGCTACACCTGATGAAACTCCTCCGGAGAAGCCCAGTGCAGAGCGGTAAATACTGAAACTCACTCATGTTCACTGCTGAGAAACGTTTCGATTACTTTCTAGTCACTGCAGTCTATTAGACCAGTGGATCTCAACCTTCTAGACTTTAAAACCACCGCTCACCCCCCACATTGAGAAACATGCATATCCTGTCAAGATTGTTATATTTGAATGGCTGCTGATACTTTGTCTGAAGCTGTACTGTGATTGTCTTCTGTCCGTGATCAGATCTCCACGTGGAAGCAGTCAAACACTTTCAGAAGACAACAGATCAGGAAACCATGTGGTTCGACAGCCAGCCGGTCCAGATGGTACACAGGGCTTTCACCAGCGCAGATAGGAATAACAGCCTTTCCCGGATCACAGTGGGTCGGTCTCCCAGTCAAAATTCAAATCATTTTTATCAATATTTAGTAGGATGTGGGATGTGTTTCAAAATAAGTATAAAAGCCTCTGGAATCCAGCACGGCACATGCCGGTGTGGAACGTCACGGAGGACAGAACGCGACGCAGGGGAGCGGATGGGGAACATTTCATTCCCGGTTTTACACTGTGATGAGGACCTCGCCTCCGAACACGGCTCACTGTGATGTCCAGGCCCCGCCCCCTTCAGATTAAACAGAAAATGGAGAAAAGCGAAACAGAACGATTGTCCCTCCCTCATTTACTGTCTGTTGTGTAAAGACGTTTAAAGCAGAAGACAGGATGTGTTGATGGGCCGGGCTGGATGTGCTGTAACTAATACCGTATAAAAGAAGACAAGAGGTACCGCCTTCTTTTAGCAATAATTCTAGAATGATCATGAAATATTCAACCCCCCTTCCACACTGTTCACCCATGTTTTTTTGTATTGGTTGTCTTTGTTTTAATGTTGTTTATTACTGGTTTGCTAATTGCCATATATGTTTTTAAATAGGTTAGCAGTGAGGCTGTCATGAAAACTCAGAGTTGACTTTAAGCTTGTTCTTGTTTACGGTTGTCTTTCATTTATTGTTTTACTCATCAATCTTCCTCTGACTGTCCTGATTTCTACATAAAGTAAAAATAATGAAACCAAACCAGTGTAGAATTAAACAACTTAAGCAAATGACATTTAAGCAGTTTCTATGCTTTTTAGATGAATTAAGAAGGTAGTCATTTTAGAGCTCTGTATTTTAATTTTAAACTAAAAGAAAAGTGACTTCTGTAAATATCTGTTGTACTGGGAAACTCCAGCGGGAGTGAAGCAGGGAAACTAATGCCGGCTCGCCTCACGTTCTCATCACATCTGCTGTTAACTGTTTATTTACTTGTGTAGGAACTCAGGATGTTTTGGGGAAAGATTAATGTTGTGTATCAGTGGATAGATTTTAAACTGACCGATGGTGCAATGTTTGTGAAGTAACAGCTTCAAGAAAAACACCTCCAGGGCTGGATTACAGATGATCCTATAAGAGATTATTTCATGTTTATTGGAACCTAAGATGTAAGTGTGCGATGCACAGATGGTTTATCGAGGCAACTTTGAGTGTTAAGTCTGATGACCTAGTTGCTCTGGCTCTTGAAATACAGTGTTCATACATAAAGAGCCAAACAACCTTTCTTAACAACACCCTACTTTCTGTTTCTTTATTTTTTATTATGTCCTGAACGTTCTTTTTCTGCGTGTCCTTGAAAGATGAACAATGCTGTAGTTTATGGAAATGCCCTTTAATCTGATGTCATTGACTCGTGCTGTATCAGATCAGACGGGTTTGTCTGTTTTTCTGAACACAGCAGTCTGCCTGTAAATACTTTTCCAAATAGCCATTTAATAAAGACTTTTTAAATAATGAGTCTGAATATCTGTCTTTATAATGAGGTGTTTGACTAAATGTTATGCTTTATAAACTGCAGGTAAATCCATGAAAAATCCTCCATCTGTGATTTGTGTTTACAGAACATTGCAGCTGTTTCTTTAAACTCATCCCTCCCAGCTCTTCAGATCAAATCATTTGTCATAATTTGATATTTTTTAATACATCTCAGTAGCAAAGTGTTCCTTACAGCCTTAAAAATGAGATGTTCCCAGCTCACCAGTGACATTAATCTTCCGTGGAAGGTTCAGGGCTGTAAAATGTTCATTCAATCGTTGTGTTTGGTCTGTGTGCAGTGGTGGGATTTCCTACTTGCCTGTCAAACTGTGTGTGTTTGTGTGTTGGAGGAGGTCGTGCTCAGTTACTTTGGGCAGCTCATTGAACACCGCCGCCTGCAGGACATCATGAGAAATGCCTGTAGTTCTATTTTACATTTTCACCACAAAATAGGGCAATAAAACAGACAGAAGCAGTCTGTGGGGCATTAGAGGTCCTCGACTGTCTACAGATATTGTTACACACCCTTCTTTTAAATAAGACTCGATCGACTTGTGCTGTGCATAAAAGAGACAAACCTCACTCTCACCTCAGATGTTCCTCTACAGAAGGTCAGAGAAATATTCACAAAATTGCGTGCAAAATAATCCCTGATATTTACATGGATTCTGCTGTTACATCATTTTATCTGAATGTGGGATCATTTCTCTGTATATAATCTTACAGATTGCCTATATAAAGATCTTCACTCTTATAAGAAAATGGTTCTATAAAGAACCTCAAGGAACCCGTTTTTCAATGAACAACAATGTTAAAATGACAGCATTTACTAGAATTGCCTATTATCAAATTTTACACAGTTAAAACACTTATGTTTAGCTAAACATGATCATTATCTTTAATATTATCTGTTAAGTGCAGAGTAAAGTTCTGAATGCAAAAGTTTTTATTACTCATCAGCTTGGGAGGGAAAGCAGCATTTTAGAAATATTTTGATACATTTACGGGTTTATTTGTGATGCCTCTGGTTTTAACTGCTGCACATTTGGTGTTATTATAAATTCACTTATAGAAGTAAAAGTCAATAATGATTAACATTTTATTTTTATATTAATGTTATTGGCAATGGAAAATTACAGGAAAAGTAACTTTTGATTGTCCAGAGCAACACGTTCAGTCGTTGAGAAATGACACATCCTGAAACTAGGCGTCACTGTTGTGCTTCAATGGCACTTTTAATAAAACAGACATTTTATCTTCACAACAGCGATGTCTGGACATAAAGAGGGAGAGAAGTTTGAGTCAGGGCTCTCTGTGCTGGCAGGCTGCTTGTCTGAGTATGAAAGAGTTCAAAACAAACCTGGAGGGGCTGTTAGACGGTGCAGGGAAGACAAAGCGAGTGCAAACAATTCTCAAATGTGACGGATGACGTTCAAATCAGCAAAAAGAGCCCCTGATCATTCATCTCAATCTTCCTGCACTCTCCTTATTTACAGATAAAATCATTACATTCATTTATTTCACATAGTAACGAAGCTAATCAGTCATTTTTAGATCTATTCTTCATCCATCCAAAACATTCACATCTGCTTTCAAAATTCCTCAATGCTTTCATCTTTTTCTCTCTTTTTAATACAGTTCATGACTCTTTTTCTACAAACCTCCTACTCGTGTGTTGACTTTAATCTCATAAAACAATATGTATAACTATTTACATTAGCAGTTAATTCTGAACTACACCATCACAAAACCATGACCTCTCACCCTCCCACCCCAACCTGCATTTATCACCCCTCCCAGAAAATTATACCCTGATGAAAAAGCTAAAAAAGTTGGAGGGAAAAGCAAGAAGAAAATTCTCACAAAACCATTTGTTGCATGTTCTCCTCTGAAAGTGCCTAGATTCAGCGATGAAAATATCACATCTGTACAGAAAACCCCTCATCACACACGAACACAAATCACACATTGGCAACAATAATCTTTCTTTCAGAGTTTGACTTTTGGCACATACTGAATCATGTGGAGTGTTTTCAGAAGGTCTTCAGTCTGGAGTTTGTGAGACAGCAGCTGATAAAAGAGCAGTTTGGGGGAAACTGCTGTAAGAGTCAGAGATGACGGGGGCTTGGATGGCCGTTGTGATAAAGCTTCTGTTTAATGTGCACCATGTTTCCACTGGAATCCTCCAGCTGCTGAAACTGCGCACGTCTGCGCAGGTCCCGCAAGTTACAGAACTGCGGCAACCACGACCAGAACGGGGTATCTGGAAAGAGTCAAAAACATGAATGCATTAAAGTACAAAAAAGTGTTTGTGAAAACCCCTTTTCTGCAGACCCCCAACAGTCCAGTGTTTAATGTTAAATACAATAAATACAAACTTTCTTTTCATCCTGTCCTTAGCAAAGCCATTCCTAACTGTAAATATAGTTTTGTGTGTTAGGTTTTCAGTTATTATGGCAGAATGTTAATTTCTCTCTCATTTGTATCTTGTTGTGGATAAAAGTGTCTGCAAATGAATAAATGTGAATGTAAATTAACTGAGTTTGTCAATGCAATTCGCCAATAAATAACAAAATGAATGAATCCCTGTTATGGTTAAGATAAGGAAAAAACAACATCCTATAACAAACCAGCATGTTCACACAATGTTTTAATGGAAACAGCATGTGAGTTCAGAAGCAGGGAAACCTCAGATGATCGGCCCCTCATAACAAACTCTGTCAGAAGTGTGTCAGTGTGTGTGGAAGAGAGGCTGTGGGGTGGAGGGTTATTTATAGCACAATCCTGACTGTAGTAAAGAGAACACAGAAAGACAGTGAGTGAGAGCTTTATAAAGCTTTGTCTGAGTCAAATAAAAGAAAAGAGAAATTTTATAAACATTCATTTATGAAAGGGATGCAGAATGAAATTTAGGGTTGAAGAGTTTCTTTGTGTAAACACAAAAAAGAAATGTAGAGGATATTTGTGGTAAGCCATATTTTATTAAAAGCTGTATTTGTCTTTTATTAAAATATACACATTTCATAATTTAACAAAGACGCCTGAACGAAAAACTGATTTGAGTGTCCAGAATACAGCAAACAGAAAAAAAGCGAGTGTAGGTCTGTGAGGAATGAATCATGAATTTTTACAGAATTCAGTCTTCAATAAAATTCAGAAAAATGTTTGTGTGTGTGTAAGTGTGTGAGTGTGTGTGTGTGTGTGTGAGTGTGTGAGTGTGTCTGCACACGTCTCAACAACTTGCATTCTCTTCCCAGCTGCACTTTATCTATTTATAGTGCCTGAACACTGCAAGGGTGCAGGCGTGTGTGTGTGTATGTGTGTGTGTGTGCGTGTGTGTGTGTGTTGGTTGGGTGGGTGGGGTAAGACAGCCTCTCCCTCCCGTCTTCCTCTCCATCAGTTTCACCTTCAGTCTTGGTGAAGCTATATGAGGCTAACCTGCATCCAGACAGCTGCAGTTACACAAAACTGAAACATGGCCAGTTTAGATTTGTTTGAGGGCTTGTCTCATATCCTCATCTATCTGTGTATGTGTGTGTATGTGTTTATAAATAAACAGACAGACGGACAGATAGAAATATTGATATTATACACACACATACTGCTTGGACCAGCAGGATAAGTGTTATATGTAGTGAATGTCTGCTGATGTCTGTACCGCACTCTTCATCTCAATACTGTCATTACAGTGAGGGTTTAATAACAGAGCAGAGAGCCGGTGCTGACGGCTGATCAACATTTTAAGCTGTAGCTGTGTAAATGTTTGGAGACAGAAAACCGCATTTTTGACTGTTTGGAATTCAGTGTTTGAAATTTCAGAGCATTTAATCTTATACAATTCCTGGTATAATATCTCTCTAAAACCTAAAGTATGAACCATTTAATGAGGTTAATTGATATATTATCTTGTATTCTAGTATAAACACTTTAAATGGTCATAATTGTGGTATTTGTACACTTTATGACATGGCACAAGGTGTGTTTGTATTGTCAGGTCATGTGCTCTAACGTTTAAGGCATAACTTGAGTTATGAGTTGCTATTTTAATTAACTATTTTAATTTTAGATACAGTGATTATGAATCTTGATTTTATTGGGCAAGAAAAGAACAATCGACTTCTTTTAACCTCACATTCATCAGCCCAAACAAAAAATAACACCAACAAAGAAAAGCATTACTTTTCCATCTTTTGCAAATAACTTTCACCTCTCTGTCGCCATCTCTGTTTGAAACATAAAACTGCAGGTTTACTTCACACACTTTTCTTCATGTGTGTTTAAGTCAAATGAAGCCAAACTGACATTTCCTGTGAAATCTGAACAGCTTAAAATAACTTTTTGTCGGTTTTTAACCCCCCCAAAAAGTTACAAACATTGCGGTTTTAATCATTTCAGTTGTTCAGTCTTGGTCTGAGTGGTTCCTACAAACTCAGTCTCTGGTTGTCAGGTGTCTAAACACACACGCTGCCTGTACTCTGGGTTACAATGTTCTTTCTACTCACCATAGTAGCGACTGGCTCTCCAGGCCCTCACAGCGCAGTGCAGAGCCCCGTCCAGCCACAACAACAGCCAGCTGATACAGAAGCCCAGCAGCAGCCCCAGCATCAGGTCCATCTCCTGTTTGGTCACACTGTCACTCACAAAGTAATTCTCAGACGAGTCCACGAGCGAATGATCTCCATCGTACGGAATGACATAGTGAACATGATGCCTGTGACGAGAGGACAAACGCTTCAGAGAAAAACATTCAGTTTCAAACAATTACAAATATAAGACGAGAACCACAGGTGGGGAAACACAGCTGTTACAAATAGTGCCGTTTATAAACTCTGAAAGATCTGTATCATTGCTCTGTTTATGAAGATTGTATTTGTAGGATTGTAACGTTTATGTAACGTTAAGAACAGTTTTACTGTATGACATATGTTTGCAGAATTATCTCCAGTGTTTAAAGTTTTTATATTTAAATATTATTTTTCTGCCTATATGATCTGTAGAAAGTTTCATATGTAAAAATACAAATTAAGTCACGTGAAAGTTTTATGCTTCATTTCTGCAAATACCAGAACATTGAACAAGTTCTCTCACAAATTACAGTCTAAAAACAGGCACTTTTTATAGTTCATTTAGTCTCCTCGTCTATATGTAGTTCTTACAAGAAGAACATGAAATCAACAGATGACACAATCTTCTGCCTGAACTGAGACACTCTTGTGTAAATTATAACCAACAAAATGAAAGCTTTGCTTCTGTTTAATGAGAGACTTACGGAAGGGAAAAACATGAAGTGTTGTTCTGGCACTAAACAACATGAATCTGTTAAAAATGTTTAAAAATTAACAACTGCGCTTTAAAACAACTAAATCACAGAACTGCATAACATTCACTCAACTTACTCCCTCTGTATATAATCACAACTTTACAGTAAAATGATCAGCCATCAACTCATTGTAATAGAGACCAACAGAGAGATCACAGCATCTCTGACTGTGTGTGGAGAACAAACACTATAGATAAAACACACGCAGATCAGTTCTCATCTAACACAAAGCAAACGTGATGATAACCTCTCAAATCACCACACAAACCCACATGAAGGCCCGTGACATCCACATGAATGCAGACGCAATGAGAGTCTCGCAGGCTAAAGAATGATTCAGGCCTAACAGCAGAGAAAGCGCGTTTCTCCTCCATATGAAGCTTCATTTCAATCTTATTTTACCTTCCACAGCTGCAGTGACAGACTCGATCTTCTCCTCGTAGATGCGGCAGGATGTAGTTGTGAAAGCGGTCCAGCAGTGCGTTCATGTCCATTAAACACGCGATGGCCTGCAAACACAATCTGAGCTGAAACCTCTGCAGGACAAATCCACCTGTCAAACCTTCACAAACGTTAAGATCATCTTACCATTACAACTGAAGCACCGAGGATCATAAAAATCATGGTGGTCGTGATCATATGCATGAAACCCCCCGAACTCGCCTCTCCTCGTCCCCGGTCTTCTCAAACAAACCCGGTTAAACTGAACACATGCCGTCCCGGCAGAAGACGCCCATGCCTACACCCGCCTCCCAGCCCGACGCTCGGTCCTGCGGCGCATAGGGTGAAAGCAGGAGCCGATCTCTCCACATCCAGCGCTGCAGTCTGCGATCACTGATGCTTTAGTCTCTCACCCTTCAGCATGTGTTGCACAAATCAGACTCTGATTTATCCTCCAGACACAGCAGAAATGTTCCGCTTTCATTCGCGTGGATTCGCGTCGTGAGGGGCTGCGGGGTTTTCAGGGGTCGCTTTTAAACATCTCCTGCGATCCGCACTCTGCGCGCTTCTGGCTGATGCTGGGGGCTTTTATGAGCCACGAGACGAAAGACCTCCAGCCTTAAATCCATTTGGGCTTATGCAGCACCTGCCACCAGCTTCATGTCTTTCTGTGTCGTCCACGGCAGCCAGGCGCGTTCCCGTGACCGTGCGTGAGCGTGTGTGAGTATGAGAGAGAGAGAGAGAGAGAGAGAGAGAGAGAGAGAGAATGGGTGGGAGTGGTACAGCTTGACTTTCTCTGTAATAAACGGCTGATGTTGTTTAATGAGTGAAATGTTATACCGGATATTATACAGGATTCAGTTCATCACAAGCCTGACGCCCCCCGCGCGCGCTGCGCTTCACGTTGCGCCATTTCGTTCAGACCATGTTCATCATCTTCATCCTCTTCATCCTCATCCTCGTGTCTGCTGATGCTCTGCGTTAACACATGTGACTCCTGACAGAAGATATAAACACTGCTCATAAATTCACATTGTTCTGTTAGATACTGGAGCTCAGTTTGATGCTCCTCAGTTCAGAGTCGCAGACAGTTTTTTATTTTTACACTATGCTTAGAAAATTCAAGAGAAAATTCAAGTGTTTCAAGAGATTAACAATTCCTGCAGTAACATTAACAATAACATTCAGCGCAATACATTTCAGCACCCTGGAGAGCAGCCACAGTGCAGCTTTACTGCTGACCACTATACGAGCATCATAATTGCTTTTTCCAGTCTACTGAGTTTAAAAGGAAAAAAGCGCAAAGAATAATACCAGAAGACTTCACACACCAAAGTTTTACTTCCATCACTATTTCATTTTAAATCAATGATGAAAACTAGAATGCAAAATAATCTTTAAGAATATACAAACATCTCACCAGTGTTGTTACTTCTGTTACAGTAAACCTGCATTTAAGAGCTGTTTGACAGTCATCACAAATAAATAAATAAATCTGAAGTTTGTTATTTCAGTATTTTGTATGTGATTCTATAATTCAGATAATCAGAGAACAAGTCAGATATCAGAGAACAAGACTGTCTATCTCTTTCCTGTTTTTGCATCTTCATTTAACAAAGTCAAACATATAATCCACCAGAGAGCCTAATTAAATAAGATACGTCAGTGAATTTAGATGTTTGGTTCAGATGTTGCATCACTCTGGATGTCTCTTCAAATATGCTCGTGGTGAAATAAAACATTAATTACAAATAATTGTATTTCTCACCTGCATCATTCATTCTTAATTATTACATTCATTATTCTGCATTAACACGATTTAAAATCAGATTCATCATGAAATGCTGCCATTTGATCTCAATATTCACATGCAGCACAATTTGTTCACAATGATTTGTTTATAATTAAAACATTTTGTGATATACATGCAATATAATTTTGTATAGCCATCTGCAATCGTCACTTTGATTTTATATCCCTAAGAGAGTTTTTAGAAGTGTAATTTAAAAGATTTTAAAAGATTTTTTAAACAAAATTATCATTGCGAATTTTGCTTTATAGTGCTTTGCGTCGTGTCGACGTCATTGCGATGGGCGGAGCTACAGTGGTGACGCAACAGCTCTGCGCTGATGTTCAGCGCTGGAGGAACAGCGGAAAACTTTTAAACTCTTTATAACTTCATTCATTCATCGGTGAGTTTTACATGTTGAACTTTCAGACTGTAATGTACAGAACTGTCTTTGACAGAATGCACCATATATGTGAATTAAAGTATCAGTTTTGGTGTTTTATTGATGGTTTAAATCAGGGTGTCTAGTTCTCTCAATGCAAAGATGGCCGCGCACACGCTTTGACGTATAAATTTGGCGCTTTCACCAAATAAGATACAAAATTTAACGATAGTTCTGTTATATTTATTAGTTTTAGAGCCACTATTATATTAATGTTAACATTTTTACTAATGCAAAGTAAAAGAATTTAGTGTTTTTCAGCGTTTTAGAGATTATTATGCAATGACGCATGTCGTATGCTGATATATCTTAAAGCGTAAACGTGATCATGCAACGTTAATAATTTCACTGTAACTAAAGCAAGAGCAACTTTCATTTTATGTGTGTTAAATTGTGTAGATTGTGTGTTCAAGAGTTTTTCATCGGACCACGTGTCACTGCAATGACATGCGGTCATGCGCAGTTCCTGTACTGTCTCCAGAATGTGTCTCTTATATTATGGGTTTCGTGGATAATTAGATTTTCTTCCACGTGACATCAGTGATGAACAGGATTCGGATCCACGTGTTGCCGTCCAGCAGGGGAAAAGTGACCCAGACTGCCCGAGCTCAGGAGCCTCAGAGCTGCTGGTACAGGCAGAGACCCTCACACCCCCGCCTGGAGGGCTTTGAGTTCTGCATCAAACACATACTCGAGGATAAAAACGCTCCTTACAAGCAGTGCAGTTATGTGTCCAACAAAAATGGCAAGCGCTGCCCCAATGCAGCCCCAAAACAGACAAAAAGAAAGGGTGTGTTTGTTATAATCCCTTTAATAAAACTAAATGTTTAACTAATGGTGCTGCTTTCTGTTCTTCTAGGTTCGCATTTTGTGCTGAGCATGCACGCAGAAATGCGTTGGTGCAGCAAGCTCAGACGCGAAAGGCCTCCGCAGGGCCTTTTCCTGAAGTTCTGCTGTCTCAGCTCAGTGGCTACAGCCGGATGAATT
>JAZGTK010003416.1:0-27456 GCA_036877625.1 Ambastaia sidthimunki
TCAGACTGGTGGGTGTTTTGGAAGCAGGTTATCTCTGGAACAAAGAGGCTAGTCAGAGCGCTGTCGGCTCAGCTAAAGCACGGCTCACCACCCCTTAATACCAGCAGTGAAGAGGACAGCCCCATCTGCACACTTACTGTGAGCCAAGAGAACCTGGCTGATCCCAATAATGCTGCTGTAAACAGTTGGGTAGTGAACAGCCTGTTTGTATTCAGGCCTTTCAGAGATTACTTGAGTACTAAATACCCTATGTGAGGGATTCTTCAAAACAAGAATGAATAATTATCTTGAATAACATGGCAAACATGGCCACATTCACTGTTTAAAAATTGTGAGCTACATAAATTGCTTGGGATGGTACCTTAGATTTACTTTGAGGGAGAGACCAAGGGGCCAAGTTAGCCAGTAGGTAACCACCCAGAACATGTTTGGCAGATGCATTTGTCCACTCTAGCAGCTGCATAGCCACATGTTAAAACTAAAGACCGCAGTTGCATAGCAACATCCTGGAGTGTCATTAGCTTTGCACAAGCACTCAAATTTTCATTAAAAGTAAAAATCTGCTTCTGTATATTTCTACTGCACATGTAACAAATGGGCATTACCAGCATCTCACCTGGTCTGTCAATAAAGTCACAGTGGTTCAAACCAGCGATTTCCATGCGTTTTAGGAAGAGCACAGTGGAGGTGATGTTAGACTCAAGAATGTGAGGGACACTCTGAGCAGGAAGTGATGCGTCCTCTTGATATAAACAGAAACACTTGCCTGTAGAAAAGTCAGGAAATAGAACCATATGCTTTAGGACGTGAGGATCAAAATAAACTTTAAAATGCATCCTTATTTTAATTAACACAGGGGTTTGCAAAAATATTTAACTACAGTGTACATGTACTTTTTTCTGCTTGTTACAGAATTACTTGTATGAATTCTCATTCCTTGTTATGAGACAATATTTACGGCACTAGAAAGTAAATACTGCTCACCTTTTGGACCAGCCAGTTGTCTGCGGCCCTTAGCTTGGCTTCTGCTGATTGGTCGAATGACAATAGAGTTGGCTCTGATTCTAGGGTTGTACACCTGTAATGAAACATCTTTGCGTCACACACAGGGAGCCAGAGTTCATAGAGCATAAGAAAGATATGTAATCTCTATATATATAATATATATTCACTACATACATATCTTTTTTGTACTCCAGCATCTATCACAAAGCGAATGCTCTGAACGGACCAGAACAAGTCTGCACTGGGGCTGCAGGTGAGGAAGACTCTCCTACTCTTTCTCTCCTCAGAAAGTCCTAAGAAACAGTCTCCTCGATCAGGAAAGAGAGGTACAGGCACCATCTCACCATGAGAGGGTGCGAGGTTGGCACCCTCCCTCCGCAAAATGGCATGAGCACATTCAATCTCCTTGGAAAATGAAAAGAGAACGAAAAGTTTGATTACCATGAAAATGAGACACTTCTCAATTCTACGCAAGATTCCCTCAAGCAAAGAGTGAGGACATTTATGTGACAAAACTGGGCCTTCATTAAAATAATGTTCAGCCTGTTGCCTGAGGATGACAAAATGTGTTAAATAAATTAACCTAGTAAGAACGTTAAACTATAGTAATGATTTTAAACCCTGAGCCATTTGAGTTCTATATGTTATCCTTTATGGTACCGCATATCCCTAACATGTATGTTTAACAATTTCTATTTTTTGTCAACAAACAATTATAAATATTTATAAGAATAATTAAAATCATTGAATAACACAAAATATAATCAATCATAAAATATATTTTATACACAATGTGGATGTTTTCTGGTGTTTGTAAGGTGTGTGAACTAGCCTTTAAAGTTTAAACATCTCTTACTTGTTCAGTTGCTAGAAATGTGACAATATCTCCATCGTCTTGATTTTGATGGATCTCCAGAGCCAGTCTGAGGGCAGAGCAGAGATAATCCTTCACACCTCCTCTTCCACTACCATACACCACCTCAGACAGCTGCGGCACCTCCAGGTGGATCTGAGGAACGCTTCCATAGTGCCCCAACAGTTTCTCTGTGGAGTGAGGAGCAGTGAGAATGACCAGTCGGAGCTCTGGCCGTGTGAGGAGCACGTCTTTGAGCAGCCCGAGGAGCAAGTCTGTGCTGACGGTGCGGTTCTGGGCCTGATCAATGACCACCACACCGTACTGCTCCAACAGAGGGTCCGACATCATCTCACGGAGTAAGACATCATCTGTGTAGTATCTGCAAAGGAACAACAAAATTCAATTACATTTTTAAGTTCTCTTCTGATATGAAATATGCATCTATGCAATACAAAAGCTGATTGAAAATGAAATTGTTTTTCTAACATCTAACAAGAATACAAAGGAAAGTGAAGACAAGCAGAAGTGATTGGATGATAATTAAGTCTGGGAACAATCAGCATTTTCATTAGGTCAGACCCTCTCAGCTGGTTTTAATCACTGTTGTGGTTCTTTGTTTGCCAGACTGACTTATGGCTACTCTAAAGCTGTGATAAAGCATATGGATAGCTAGGGACCACGGCAGCTGCTGTGGTGACCCTCAGACAGAGCCCCCTCAGCCTTTTGTTGGCTTTTATATTGTTTAGAAGGACAGGCGTCCATGAAAAGGAGCTGCACGTGTGGAGGTAATGAAGGGGGGAGGGGTAGGCTGTGGATTTGTGATGTTCAAATGACCAAATAAT
Source organism: Ambastaia sidthimunki (assembly GCA_036877625.1). Lineage (NCBI taxonomy): Eukaryota > Metazoa > Chordata > Actinopteri > Cypriniformes > Botiidae > Ambastaia > Ambastaia sidthimunki. The sequence continues at coordinate 2,704 of JAZGTK010003416.1, forward strand.
GTTGTGCATCTTTATATTATTGAAGGATCATATACATACCTCAATACTGTGTCATTGGAACTACAGGTCTGAAATGGGATGCTATACCCAACCTCATGACCAATGTTAACATCCATCTCATCAGCCACACGGAGGGCCAGTTCCACTGTGCTGTGCTGGTGAATCTGAGTGCACACTACCATGCCATTCTGATAATGCACAGATAAGCAGAACTCTGCACACCACTGAGGGATCTAAATGGAGATTAGACAGATGATCACATGCTACAAAAATACTCACAAAACTTACAAACAAGATATCTTTTTTTACTTTTAAAAGAATTTGGCGCATTGTGTGTTACATTTCTTGATGCATTGCATGAGTTGAGGCAACACAAACATCATATGATTTACAGAATTGACAGATTAATCATTTTAATTTAGTTTAAAGTTAAAGTGAACCCATATGGAGGCTTTAAAGTGTATAATACAATACAGTCTTACGAAAATCACAAATAATTTTTTTTTGCCAGGCAATTTAATATTTTATTAATTCTACACACAATCCTTATTTTATAAACAACAAAATAATGCAGAAACCGACCTGTGTGCTTTGTCCAGTTTTGGCTGTGCCAGTAACTATCACAATCTGATTGTTGACCAGTCTGTCCATAAACTCGCATTTCGCTCCCCACACCGGCAAACCTTTTCTTTCTCTCAACAGTTTGTGATATCTGGAGGAGAAAGGCAAGCCGTCAAACTGATTCAGCTCAAGAAGCTCATCCGAATTGACATCTTGAGTTTCGTTAAAGTCATATAGTTTCTCCACATCTGTTAAAAGCGCCATTGATGGATTCCTTGCGTTCCTTTCAGCTTCAAAATAAATGAAAAGCAATGAACCGACTGCATAAAATATGGGACTCTGTTAATACATCGGCATAGCGTTAGTTTTATAATATGATCCTAAACAAGTTACAATTTAAGAAACCCGCGCTCGTGAGATAGAGACCCTTTGTGTCATGGGACGTCCCGCTCGGCGCTGAATGAGCTCAGACTCAGACGCGCAGCGGTAGAGATTTGCAGCGGTCATGTGCTCATTAATCCCATCACAATAGTGCCTCATCTGATGAAAGTGTAGGTTAAATCTAAAACAGATTAACAATAGCAAGTCTGGATAACCGTGCATTGCTTTCATGTAAAGACTGAGGCCACATTTACCTATTTAGGCACTTTTGGCATTCATTATGTATTTGGTTTCATTAAACTCTGTGCATATGAGTTTCCCACATATAAAATATGAATTTGAATGTTAGTTTTACATAGGGTTACTTTGGATAGTTTACCTATACGTTTTATACACAATATTTCTTCCGTTAAAATACATTGTATTTCAGATGTGTTTGACCTAAAGATGTCCAGAAAAATGCTTTGCTGGACAAATGTCGTTACCATAGCAACGACAAACTTCCCGGAGTTAAATGTGTGAGTGTGAGACAGACTGCAGCGGCTCCTACATACAAACTATCATCTTCAGTACAAGAAAACATCGGAGACAACAATGAATCCAGGTAGAGTGTTGAATTGTGTTTGACACTATAGCCTATGAGTATGAATTTATTGTCAATTTGTTGTGTTTTTTTGCTACTACTATAAAAATGCAGCATGTTGTTGTTTAAGTTACGCAAACTAAAATAAATCACGATAGAAAGAAATGCTTTAAAGTTGCGTTGAAACGTATAAAAAACGTTTAGTTCTGATAAACCTTTTTTAAAACAATACAATACAGACTCAGATGTGCAATTTGTCATTATATCATTTTATGTATGCCTACAATATTTATAATAAATAGGTTTTGATTTTTCACGGACTTTATTAGTAGTAGCCGAAATAAAGACCTTTATAGAATAAGGAATTAAAATATTTAAAGGCGGAATTAATTAGTTAAGAAATGAATTAGCACAAATACTAAAACAGAGTCTTTAATTTTATATTTACATTTTTTCCGGCCTACGTTTTTGGATTAAACAACATTGACATGTACTGTTTTGTTTTATTAAATGTTTTAAATGTTTTCGCAAATAGCAGTGATTAAAAAGTAATGCATAATCCTTTCATTTAATTACTAATCCAAGAACAGTCTTGGTTAGTTGCTGGTTAATTATTCTTGGTGCATTGTTACATGATATTCATGACCTTTATTAAGATGAAACCAATAGGCTGCCGTTTACCAATATGTCACACCTGAATAACACATTCTGGGTTAAGACCAGGGTTTGCTATTGTATCAGATAACTTATATTTATTATAGATTGGATTGGGTTACAGACCTTCAAACAACAAAACATGATTGGTTTGTGGGCTGTTGCCCCTCTTAGCCTCGCCCCCATTCATTGAACCTAACTGGAAAAAAATTAATCTTTTAAGTTCAACAAGAAACATTTGAAAAACATAAACATAACAGCAGTCTTAATATACATGTATGAGTGCCAGGCAAAAGCATTAACACTTTAGTTTTGTGCTGTTTGGCTGCAAAGTCCAACTCAAACAGAAAGTTCACACACTGTTCTGATTGGCTGTGATTTGTGATCTTTGATGCCCCTTCGCAAAGCAAACTTTATCTTTTTGGTTAAGTAGTTTTATTCTAATTTCATTTTCTTTTTACACAAATGAAGAGTGTCCATTTGTTTGCAATGATGTCTATTGAAGCAATTTATTTATTGTAATAATTATTGTGTATAATTTGTATAATTTGGGGTAAGCAATACATGTGAAGAATCCATGCTTGCATTACTATTTATTCTCTCTATTAATTTCCTGCCCAGTCTTGCAGAATCAATCTCTTGATCTTCCTCAGCCACCTGTGATTGGTAAAGTCACTCACCATAGTATCGAACTGAGCTGGATTAATGAGGTCAATAAACCTCGACATGGTCCCCCTGAATGCTGGACCCGTATCTCTGTGGAGCAGATGAACCCCAAAACACACACATACAATTCTATATTCATGTGAGCTTTCTCTCTGATGATTGTTTTATTTTGTTAATATGATTACATCTGTAAATATCTTTTAATAAAAAATACTTTTTGGGGCCACTGTATAACTTTATATCATGATGAGTTGAACTCATCACTTCATACTAAATGAACATAGTTATGTTTAATAACATTTATGTTTAAATAGCAAATAATAGTCTAAAGATGTCTTATTCAGTGACAGAGAATAGTTTTAGAAGAACAACTTTAACTGTATTTTATCACAGGGGGTACAGCAGCCATTATGTTGTGGAGGGACTGGAGCCCAGTACCTCTTACAGTTTCAGATTGAAGTTCACCAAACCCTCAGGAGAGAGCCGCCTTAGCTCTGTGGTCTCTGTCTTCACCACCCGTGAGAAAATGATACTTTACATCCAGTTTAAGACTGGATCTGTTTCTGGGTTCTTTTTTATACCTAGCAAACTTCATAGTCTTATCATTCCAGCTGTAAACAGACTCCCATTTAAGCTTGTAGGCAACTAAAGTTGCTTATGGCTTTACCACTATTTTCTTGATGAATATAAAATTAAAAACAACAGGCCTATAGTACAAGCTACTGACAGCTTACTAGATATACATCTTTACATTGATAATTAACTTAAAAATTGCAGAGTATGAACTGCAGAGTGTGTTAATATTAAAGATGACGACATGAAAGATTATGAAACGTGATTCAATCACACAAAATCTGTGTTTAATGCTCTGTTGATGTGGCTACAGGAGAGCCATACAGTGGCAAAAACCTTCACCAGGCTGTCAACAGGAATGACAAAGAGGAGATGACCACAGTGTTGCAGTCAGGGTGAGACCTAATGTTTATCTCTAAAACAACAAAATTATTTTCAGCTGGTGTAGGTTTTATATACAGCTTGAATATACCCAACAGTGCTAACAGAATACAGATGGCAATTCCTCACATTATTAGTGTTAAATATTGATTTATATCTGTGTTGTATAAAATAATATTGATGGTGTCACACTGATTCATAATCTTATTCATGTAAATCATCTCTAGCACAGTTGATGTGAATGTATATGACAAAATGGGGTTCACCCCTCTGATGGTGGCTGCACAGAAAGGATTTACAAGGTAAACTCATATCTGGTGTAAATAATACGGAGCTAATTGAAGTAGTGTTATTTTTAGAGTGGCTATTCTATTTACTTAGGTAAAAACAGAAGCCATTGTGAAGATATGGTTGTGTAGTTGTAATTATGATCATTATCTTTTGACTTGTAGCTCAGTGGACATTTTGGTGAAACATGGAGCTGACATTAAAATGAAAGATAGCACTGGAAAAGACAGGCAAGTATATTTGTACCATACATACAGTACCTGTATATCATGTACGGTCTCATTTTAATTTTATTTGACATTAATCACTAACATCTTCCAGTCCACTTAATTATCTTCTTATGTGCTTGTTTTTTTCAGTCTAATTCTGGCCTGTTTTGCTGGTCACCTTGGCATAGTGAAGTATCTGCGTAAGTGCGGAGCCACATGGCAGTCCAGAGACCTCAATGGCTGCAGTCCTCTTCACTGGGCTGTAGATGGTGGACACCTGTCTGTAATCACACACATGATCCAGGATGATTGTGAGGTCAGAGGTCAATTGTTCATCCAGTGTGGATTTAATCCACATTCAAATGAATCAGCAACTCTATATGGAATATAAGATTCAACATCTAATTTATAAAATACAAAATCTAATTTAAACCTGGATATAAACACAAAGTTTAAACATTTACAAAGTAAAACAGAGAATCATATATAAAAAAAAATCTTTAGCACAATTTCTAGGTCAAAACTAATTGGAAATGCCATATTAGACCTTCACAGAATTCCACTGTTGCTGTTTGGAACGTTAATCGCACTAAAGCAACAGAAGGATTTACTAGGACAATTGAAGGCTTTCATGGGTTTACATAGTTCTTCAGTGAATGTGTCTGTGGTATATCTCCTACACATAAAACCCCATCTGAACCTCTATCAGAACCTCCTGACAGTCCTTGTTTTTGTACTGACAGGTGGATGTGAGGGACAAGGTTTCTCTGTGGACTCCACTCATGCGTGTGGCGGCCATCAGTGGGAACGCTGCGGTGGCCTCTATCCTCCTCCAAGCTGGAGCTGACGTGAATGTCCGTGACAAAGCTGGGAAGACACCACTAATGGTAGCTCAATCAAAATAGTTTTGCATAACCAGACCTTTGACTAAACTGGCCAAGAGCTGCCCAGTTAGACAGGAAGAGACTGTTTGATGGATGTGGAAAGTGAACACAATTCATTTCGTTTTTATGTGCCAGTTAGGAACATGTTTATCTGAAATAAATGATACTGGAGTAACTGACCTGTGAGATCCGTGGATGTGCCATATGAAGCTGAGACTATCATCAAAACAACTGGCACTAGTTGTCAAGGAGATGAAAGGTATAACTGTAGATGTTTTATTGTTTCATTTAGGTAGCTGTACTGAATAATCATGAAGAACTGGTTAAACTTTTGCTTGACAGTGGGGCAGACCATCACATGAAGAATGAGGTAAAGAAAATTATTTGATCACTATAATATTAATCCAAAAGTGATTAAACAACAGGGTGAGCACAATACAAACATTCTAAAAGCATTTATGCTGGTCACTTATTTATATTAACATCCTAATGTAGCATGGAGCAAGTGCAGCTGATATGGCTAAATCATTTGGAAGACAGGTAACCTGATAAATTATACATAAATAAAATAAATATCAATAAAATAAATATTTTGTGGAACTTGGAACAAAAAGATGTTTTTTCTCTGTTTCAGAACATCATCAAGTTGTTGGATAAAAGAAGCCATGAAGATTCAGATCAACTGACAATGAAACAATACTGTTGTGGAGAACAAAAATGATCCTCATATTTACCACGTTATAACATATATGTGTGTGTTTGTGTGTTTTTTGTGGTGTAAAATGAAATGAAAATCACAATAGCAATATCCTTGTTTATTTTTTCCACAGTTCTGTTCAAGTCTTTGCATTATCAAAAGTATCCAGTTTTGAAGGGACCATTCAGTATTCAAGAAGGCATTTACAATTCCCTTTTCACATCCAAATGAATAGAAATTTGAATTAACTGTAGTATATAATGCATTCATCTTGAGTGCTTATAAAAAGGTGAAATGTACATAAATGCTTAAGAATAGGTAAACAAAAACACACACAGGCTTTGTCTGAATGAGATTTGGGTGTGTTACACACTGGAAACACTGGAAAATTTACTGTAACCATACGTGGAAAAACTGAGGTGAGATTTTGGTGGTGTAATTTCCCCTTCAGGTTAAAGTATCAAGCAGAACAAACAGTCCATGAGTTTATGAATAACTGTTCTGCTGTGCACTCAGTGTTATGGGAAAAGGAGAACATCCTTGTTTGTAAATGCCACAGCCGTGACGATACACACCAGCAATGTTATTTACTACATTCTCTGTACTTTAAAACAGCAATTTTCATTGCAAACATTTTTATCAAAGTGATATGACAAATAAACGTCTACTTTGACTTAATAATGTCAGAAATTATATAAGAAATACAGTACAGAATATTTAACAAGCATTACCTCAAGTATTAAACGAATTTTCACAGAATGTTTAAAGTGTATACAGCACAACATGGCCAAAGTGACATGGTTGTGACAGATGTTGGATCTTGGGAGGAATACTGGATGAGGATTGGTCTGTTTTGTGATGCTGTGAAGACTGTGGTGTAACAATTTCATGTGTCACTCGTGGGTCTTTTTATGTTTCAAAGCTTAGAAAAAACGAAAAAAAAAAAACCACTGTGTTGTAACTTCAAGTTTGGACCGTACATAGGCTACTGTGAAATGTGGGTTTAGCAAGCGACACCACATGCTAAAACTCTTAAAGAGCAGTTGACAAATACACATGAAATGTACATCCATTTCAAGGCAATGTAGCTCATGAAAAGTTGGTTTGTGGATGCCTAGAAGTGTTAGAGTACAACATCAAAGCTGACTGAACTGTGACTAAACAATAATGTCTCTAGTCACTCCATCTTTATGACATGCCTCATTGAAGCAATTCTGTAAACGTTTTTTGCACTTTGCGACTGATTATATTACAGGGCTCGGGGGTAGTTTCATCATTTAGATTGTATATTGCTCATACTCCAGTATTACAGACAGTCTGTGTCAGTTTGAAGGTCTTGTCAATTTGAAAGGCCCTGTTTTAATCTTTAAACACCAACATCATTCTTACCACAAACAAACTTACCAAAAAAGCAAATAAACTCATATAAATGAAACCATGACTGAAAGCATATATTTTTTTCAATTTTAAAAACAACCAAAAATTGTACTAAAAAAACACAATCATACAGTAAAAAAGTGTAAAGAACAGTACATCTTTTTCTCTTCACAATAAATATACATCTTAAATAGTTCTGCTGTACCTGAGGACAAATAAACACCGTTTTAAAGAGCACCAAGGTGTCAAGTCAGCCCTCCTCTTTGTGAGACTCTCCATGGAGTTCTGCAGGGGTGGTCACTTGGTCCATTAGAGTTTTCATAGTGCAAACAAGTATTTATAGATGCTGGTGAAATTCCCTCTTAGTGTTGTAGGCGTCCATATGTCAGTGATTATAGAACGTCTGTGGTAATCTTGGAAGAGGTCTACAAAAAGAACCAGTTATGATTTTAATTAAATATTTGCTCTACAAATGTTTGATTTTTAACAGAAGTGGAACTGACCTGTTTGGCAGTGGTATGGAAGGGGATGGTCTTGGTACTGCTGGAACAGGGATAGGTAGAGGTCCAGGGCCTGGTATCCGAATTCCTACTCTGGATGTGCTTCGACTCACACCATGGCTTCTGACCAAGGGGTCTGCAGGAAGTGGCTTTTGCGGGGGATTGGGCTTGTCACAGTCCTGTGCATGGCAACACACAAAACTGATCATTGCCAAATTTCCTGATCTATTCACTATTCAGTGATACTAAGTGCTAACATCTCATGACCACTAGGTGGGGCTGTTATTACACCACACATTCTGAAAAATAAACAGGTGCAGATGCTGTGCAATTACGACATAGAACTGCTGCATTTGTCATCGCCAACACCCAATTCATCATATATGCTCCGAGTCAATCATCATATGTTACCAATTTACTTACAGAGTGAGGTCATGACATACAGCTGATTTGTTTTTCACAGCTGTTCAGCTTCGATTTGCAGAGAACGATGGAGATTTGTAACAAATTCAAAACACCAAGACAAGAATTGTACTTTTCTTGCATGAGTGATGCCATCCATTTCTGACCCAGATTGTAATTTATGTTTTTTGAGGCTTTAGGAAATACATGCCTCTGCACTATATTTGAAGCCTCTCACCCTCGTTTCCACACCCATTCCGGGTTATAAACACTGCATTGAAGCGATTTGTTTCTAAGCCGCCCTCGCAAAGCATTGCTTGGGAGAAAGCGATGTCATTACGGCAGTACAAGACTTTTAATCATGAGTGCATGCCAGTGTGTCGAGCCATGAGGCCAATTTGTGAGAACACCTAAATGCTGAAAAAGTTTGGGGGCTTTGAGCACGGATGTGAACTCAGTGGAGTAGAAAATGGCACTCAGGAGCACTAAACACACCACGCCGATTTTGTATGTAAAAGGGTTTAATGCGAATGGTTTCACTGAGGTCAGCATACAAAGAAAGCTTTAATGAGGTCATCACTGACATTGTGTGGCACAGCAATGTGAGCTCTGAAAGGAACGACACACTTAATGTAACGCCATTGTTGGAGAACATAAATTGTACATTATGAATTACATATTTGGGTTGTAAGGGGCATTAAGGAACTACTAAGTTTAATGCAATTAAACTCAATCGACAACAAATGGCATGTTGTTGATTACCACATTAAAAATGTTTAGAACAAAAATCATGTTTTCAGAAATGCACTTATTCTTGAGGACTTTGGAGCAATGCATTATTGATGGTTTTAAAAAATAAATGTAAAAAGCACTTGGAATGTAAGATTCTGTAGAAAAAAATGCATAGCAGTAAAGTTCAAAATTGCCCTTTTAATGTTTCCTGTGGAAGACATTTTTCCTACGGCACCAAATATATTTGTTGTCTTGTCCTAGCATTGAGATGCCCATCATGTGTTGGATCTACAGTTAGTTTGGCACTTTGAAGAGTTTCAGAGCAACAGATGTGCTTCTTTATGCTGTCTGATAGCGTATCTCCCAACATCCCCGAGCGGCACTTATCGTCTAAACCGCATACCTTCACACACACATCTCATAGGATGTCTCTCACGCACCCCTCCAATTCAATTTCTTTCTCTCCATATCACTTTTCACTCACCCACCTTTTCTACCCCACTGTCATATTTCCCTTCCTTTGTCTCATTTTATCTTTAACTGGTTCTGTATTGATACAGAAGTCTGTATATTATACAGCAGTGGAAAGTGTAATGTGCTCCTTTGAGTTTTTGCATCTGCTGTTGGATTTGAGAACTATGAAGTGGATTGTGTGTAACCCAGCGCTCGTATCAGCGGTTTTATGCTGAAACCTCTGTGACCCTTTTGCCAAATCCTCTCTGATCTTACAGACCGACAGTGTTAAGTTAACAAAATAATAATAATTTTGTTCTTACTGGGAAGCCCCGCCCACAGTGAAATCTTATTGGTCCAAAATCATTGCTCATTCTGGTATGAATCACAGGTAAAAGGTGGATGATCCGAGACTGGCTTACCTGGTGGTTTGTGTAGGCCAGCTGGCGTGGGAGTGTGTAGAAGCCTCTTGCTATTTCTGGGGACTGTGTGTGTGTGAGCTGAGTTCTGTGAGGTGGGACGGCAGGCAGTGACTGCAGGCCCGTTGCCATGCCGATGCACGGTGGGATGGGCATGGGGTGGCTGATATGGACCGGCTGGCACCGGGTGGGGCAATCATGTAGCCGACGCAAACTGTGAAAGTTGGTTGGAGGAAGCAGAGGTTCTGAACTGGGGTGAAATGACTGTGGACAGAGAGACAGAGCTGTTCAAATTTACCACTTAAAAGAGAACATTAATTCATCTAATTCCTCTTCAATCTCACCTTAATCTGTTAAAGAAAAGTTGTTTCAAACACTTAAGGTAAAATCTGAAGCACCGCCCTCTCTCTTCCTCTCTCTCTCTCTCTCTCTCTCTCTCTCTCTCTCTCTCTCTCTCTTCCTCTATCTCTCTCTCTCTTTCTCTGTCTCTCTCTCTCTTCCTCTGTCTCTCTCTCTCTTCCCCTGTCTCTCTCTCTCTTCCTCTCTCTCTCTCTCTCTTCCTCTGTCTCTCTCTTTCTGCCTCTATCTCTCTCCCTCTTTGTATTGCTGTCTCTGCTGTGATTGTTAGGACCTACAGAACTTGCTATGGGCAGTATTGATAATTCTGTGTTCCTACAAAGCAGAAAGATTTCTTTATCAAACTTCTGATCTTTAGCACCTTTCGAGGAATCAATTTGTGCGCCTCCTGCTGCATAAAATTCAGTACTGATCAGATTTCTGTTTCACATTCAGACATTACAAAAGCATTTATACATTACAGCTGTCTGCTGTGACACTCACACAAATGAAGACGCACTTAAACGTGCACCTTACAAGAAGCTTTGGGCTGCTGGAACAAATGGCCAGATCAAGCAATCCATCAATGCTTTCTCATTTAAACACACCTCAATGGCGACTGTCCATTCACAGAGAGGTCTAATCTCTTCTTCAAGCATACAAAAGCGTCCCTGTCCAATTGAACAATTTCACTACCTCTATTGTTTGTCCACTCAATGTATTGCACTGAATTAAAACAAAAACGCTTCTGAATGGATGTCTAAGCTTTTTTAGATGACTTTATGGAGTATTAATGATACTCCTTTCTTTGAGGAACAATGCAGGACTTTTAATCAATTATGCACCTTAGTACCATTCTGTCCAAGCACACAGTAAAGGATGAATTAGCTCAGACAGGCATGATAATTTTGTGTGTCAACTTATCATATCATGGTCCTATCTGGTGAAGGCAGCATTTGACATACTGATTGATGGAATATGAAATCTAATAAAAATCTTGTTATTTCTTGCTAATAGGGCTGTAAATATGTGTTCTGACAACCATTAGATGACGAGCTTTCACTAAATGATGCAATACCACTTAAAATTTTAAGCTTACACAAGATTCGGTTTAATACAATTATAACTGCATTTCGGATAAGAAATCAACTATTATAATTCGGTGATTGATGCATTGAACAGATCAATGCAGATCAAGGGAATTTTACACCCCTATTTGGTACGAATGAGCATGTGTACGTGTGTTTGATGATGGTAGGTGTGGTGCCGAACTTACATGATCTCTCCTGGAGTGTAGAGGTAATGAGAGTGGCATGTGCTGAGGTGAGACCTTAAAGACTGACTGAGTTTGTGGGGGGTTGGGTGCTCGCTTCTGCCCAACTGATCTGTAACATGGTTCAAAATAACATTAATACTGCAGTATTGAGGTGGAGCACCATCAAAGCAAGCATCACTGAAACTGATGAGCAGAGATGTTTACTACTGCAATCTGCAACTTCTACCTCTCTGTCGCCATCTCTGTTTGAAACATGATATTGCAGGTTACATTACGTACTTTCCATTATGTATATTGAAGTCAGATGCAGTCAAACTGACATTCCATGGGAAATCTGACATGACAGCTCTAATTATATATCATTATAAACAAATGTGAATTGGGGAAGGTAAGGAGATAGTTTTGGACACAGCAACTGATTCTTGTTCATTTTAAACCAATAAAAGTTACGGATTGCAGCTTTAAGAAATGTTCCATGTTCAATAAAAGATTAATACGCTTTATAAACTGCGTCTGTGGCACAATGTTAATTGCCACAGAACATTTTGTCTCATCAATCAAAACTTAGTTAAAGTAACTGTGACTACAGCAAGACATTTGAAATGGAAGTACACAGGGTCACATTAAAATACACTGTTTTAAAAGTAGAACCACAAGATTTAATTATTATACCTGTTAGCGGGTGACTAGTAATATATGCGCTTACTGACCTTGCCTGTGTAAGTTGGCAGTATACTTAATAATTCAATTTAGTTGTCATGACGACTTAACCATGGAAAAATATGTTAAATTAAATTTGAGCTTAAATTATAAATGCTATAAATGCTTCAATAAACATATGACTAAATTATGACAGAATATAAATTTTTAGGTGAATTATCCCTTAAGCTTAAGGATAAGGGCTGTTTATGAAAATTAATTTTATATACATGGATCAAATCCATGCACCTGCAAGTGTCTGGTGTATCTGTTTAGGTACAAAGTTTAAAGATATGTTTATAAAGTATGAGTCTTGGATGTCCTTGGATAAAAACTGGATAATCTGAAACCCAAAAAAAACTTTCTGGAGGACAACTGCAGTGAGAGTACCTCAGTTTCTGAATGGCGCTTTTCTTATTGATGCAGAACATCTGAACCAGCGTCTTCCTCTTCAGGCACACGATCAGCCCGGTCGACAGCAAGCAAATGAGCGTGACCAGTGCGCCCACGACCACGGCACCACTGTCAGCTGTTGTCACATAGGACAGCACGCACGTTAATACACACACTCGCACATCTGTTGTACGGCATGGAAAGCACAGAGAGAGGAAACACAGGAAGTAAAAGCCAGGTTAGCAAGAAAAGCCTCAGAAAGCATTGATCTCCATCCCTCTGCGTCTCCAGCTACATTGCAGGAGGGGTGGAGAAGACATTTTTACAAGCTTTCTCAAAGTTCTTGAGTGTCTGCTGAATGACAACTGAACAAAGCTTCTCAGACATCCAACAGTAAAATCAATGCTGTGTTCTGTCAATGCTTTTTCTATGAGAAAATCGTTTAATGGATTTTGTATGTACATTGTACTTTTAGGTCAGACTGTTCTACCTGCGGTGTGGTTGTCACAGAGGGGATGAAAGTGGTTAGACTTGCTGATGCAGCATTTAGAGAAAATCTACATGCATTATAGAAAACAGAGTGCGCAAGTACTGCAGAATAAAAATGTGAATTATGTCATGCTAGTGGTTTAGTATTGTGAAAGCTGCGCAAGCCAGTCATCAGCACAGCTGTCAATCACTGTACCGGCTAATCTCATTGGTCCACTGTCCACGCTGCCACCAAACCCCGCCCTATCACAGAATGGAGGCGCCCAATGAGCTTCGCAATGGCAGTTTTTCTTGTTATTGCATTCCTGTAAACATGAAGCAATTGTTATCAACAACAACAGACATTTTCAACACAACATGTTGCTGTTTGACGCTTAATAAGTTTTAAGGGATATTGTTTTGAAATTCCTTCATACAGATTCTTGTAATTGGGTAAATGTTGTTGTATTCATTTCTGCAGCAGTTTTTCACTTTCTTAAACTTTCAATCAAGCGCAGTTACATTTATCCATCAAGCACATGTCAGGGGTCACCATGTAAGTTCATCTTTGTCACTCAATGTTTAAATCCCAGTCTGATTATTATCTGAGGCTTTCAGTCATTTAAATTCTGGAGTGTTCTTGAATGCAGTGATATCTTGAAGTTTTGAGGGGTCTGATGTTTCCCCACACTCAAGAGAGACCATCAAACCATCAACAACAGACACACTCGCAACCTCAAAGCACACTGGTACTGGATTCTAATTAACAATCATCAGTTTGTCTTGCAGCACAAGTCTGATAATAAAATAAGCCTCGGTCACAAAATTGAATTCTCATATGCTTTGGAATCATGTAATTGCACGGCCTTTGGAAAGAAACGAACAATTTATGAGAAGGCATTCATCATCAGTGCTTTAGCTGACACAATTCCCAATTTAGGAATTGTAACAAGAGGAAAGAATAAAATATTACGTGCTCACACACGTGCCCGGCAGAGTGTTAGCAATGTTAGCGATCGCATTTAGGCGCTCCACTGACATGTGCATTTGCACCGAAAGATGATGAATGACACTTTGAATGGAACACAAATGAATTTAATGTGACTGTTAGAACTTTATTGGGACAATAAAGATTGATAGTGCAGCGATATGCGGGGAGCCTGTTGGCTGAGGTGAATATTGGAATTTGATTATGTATGAATATTATGCATCAAGCGTCTGAAATTTCAGACTGACACAAGGTCATACTGAGATCTTATTTTGCACAGAGTGTTTTGCTTATGTTTGAGAAACAGATAAAGCAAAAAGTGTTTTTTTAATATCCTAAAATGGTAAAATCATTGTAAAATGCTGTAACAACCTTGGGGTGTGTATTTTATGCAACACATGCTCATCAGAATTTAGAACCAGAACTATTTGTTTTTGTAAAATGCCCCTAAATATGCAGGAATATAAAGAAAATATGAACCGACACAGTGGATGAGATCTTACCCCTCTTCCATTACATTTCCCCGAGCATTTGTGCACTCCAAACACACTCACATTCTGACACTGTCTGTTCAAACAGATCTGTGTGATGAGAAACAAAGAGAACAGCAGGTTGAAAGATGCATTAAAATCATAAGAAAGAAAGCTTTTATTAGATGTACATTGCATAAAAACTTGCTATTGATATTTCAGGATTACACATGTCTGGTGTGCTATTGTCGTACCATGCCCTCAGCACACTTAGTGCCCGCCAATACCAGTCCTGGATCAGGCATATCATCACCCAAGTACACGTGTGTTCCACGGCACAGAATTCGCCCACCCTCTTGCAGAGGGATGTTTGTCTCTATGGAAACAGCATTGGTCCCAATCACTGGCCTGGTAGCACCCCCTTGGCACTGAATTTTCCCACACCTAGCATCCCTGTTCCAATCACGCACACACACACACACACACACACACACACACACGAGTGAGCAGCAAGAACAAGTGTTTCCACACTAAAGAAAAGGAACATTGTGATTCAATGACTGAAGCTTAGTCTTTTGTTGGGAAAGGAGATCTGGTTGTCTTGACGTAATCTTGCTTTTCACAACCTCTCACTCGTGTGAAGAGTGCAGAGTGTAATTAATTGTGACAAGAGATTACAGGCAAAACCAAGGGCCGCCTCTGTCACTAAATGATAATGTCACTGGCCCCACATAAATTAATAAAATGACATTCATTACAAGATGTTTGACGAGGCATCCCATAGTAATTAGACAGTGAGTGACGTAAATGAATCTAGACAAGCTTAATTTCACGCTAATGATTCTTTATATTAACAATGTTTGCCATGCAAAGGCTGTGTGTTTTGTTTTTTTAGCATTCATCACTGGTTTTTAATTTAAATTTAGTGTTTTTTGTTGACAAAACTAAATTATATATTTGTAATGTTCCAGTAATGAAAAGACAGAGTAAACAAATAGTATTTACTTAAGAAAATAAAACCAGGCCAAACCAACAATAAATGCTGAGCAAAAATAGCAATTAACAACCAGCCAGTTATTTAAGAAATAACTGCATTCATTGTAACTGTCATCTGTGACCTATACTTTATCTGAAAGCTGAAAGCTTTACTACAGTGGATATGCACTAGCATGCCCTGACAGTACCTTGCTTCACATTTAGCAAAGGAGCCCTTAGAGTCTTTTCCACAATTCCCATAGGGATCACCTGCGGAGTTTACCCTTTCAAAACAGATTCCCGGGGCAGGTTTCGCTCCTACAAAGAGACAGAATGAAAATAAGAACAGGGGCACCATATCCCCACAGTCAGAGATGGAAATATGACACTGTAACAAAATTTCCATCTTGTTTGAGTTTGTCTATAAAGTGAAAACAGATGAAAGGGGGTAACATGTCAGTCTGTGGCTTGAATCTTTCTGGATGTAGAAATGATCAGACATGTGGAATATATAACAGCAATCAGTGAGAGTTGATAGTGATAGTCTAAGCTCGCTGTATGAATGTATGTAGACTTGTACAGAATGTTCTAGACAGGCAGTTGTTACAGATGGTATTACAGTGTCAAAAACGTATGATGAAAAAAACACATAACCATATAACAATCCATCTTATAATCTATCAATATACCTGTATGATTTATCATTAAACATTAAAAAGTCTGTTATCAAACTTGCCCCAATGATTTTACTTTTTGCATGATGTCACCAAGGCTGCTGAAGTTTCAACCAATGGCTGCCAGTTTATCCAATGAATTCCCAAAGGATAAAGTCACACCCACATTTTTCTTAAGCGTATTCTGTTTATGTCACATTGCCATAATGTGTAAATAAAATGGTCTGCAAATTCGCATTGCCATTTAACCTATTATTGTACCGACCTGGTCCCCAGAGGGTGATGCATTGTTGCTCATGAGTCTGACAGATGCCATTGTAGCAGTAACCATCCATATTGTGGCACGCATGCCCATCGTGCAGGTACACATTAGAGGGGCAGTGGGGGTTGGTACCCGTGCAGAACTCAGGTAAGTCGCAGGAGTTACTGGCCTCCCTACAGGGAGTCCCTGCTGGTTTTAACTGCACACACACAAACAAGAACAAAAAGGTCTTAACAAAGAGAGAGTAAGCCCAAAGTTTAAAGTGTCACCTAAGGGTGATTTCAGTCCACGTAAAGCAAAGAGAAAGATATACTAAACTACAATGCAGGGCACAAAGGAATAATCCCTCAGCCATGCAGAGACAAGCTTTCAATAAATTACAAAGACTATTGGCTAAAAAATAAATCTGTGGGGCATTTCTTTTTTAGTTGTTTTTGCCAAGTTTAAAGAACATAAATTTAAGAAAAAGTTCCATGAAAATTCTGTCATTATTTTCTCACTCTCATGTTGCTCCAAAATTTCATGCTGGACACAAAAAGAATTTCTGCTTACACAGCTTTCTTCAATATAATGACATGTTTATAGTGATCATGACTGTCAGCTCTAAAAAAGAACAAAAAAACACCATGCAAGTACTTTTTTCACTAGATGAAAAGATGGATCTCATTATCCATTACACACATTCAAACAGCTGTACCAGTTTGGGTGATGACACATGTGGGAACCAATGGTGCTTAGTGTCAGTGATGCCAGACCTGTCACA
Source organism: Ambastaia sidthimunki (assembly GCA_036877625.1). Taxonomy (NCBI): domain Eukaryota; kingdom Metazoa; phylum Chordata; class Actinopteri; order Cypriniformes; family Botiidae; genus Ambastaia; species Ambastaia sidthimunki. Next base: position 19,768 of record JAZGTK010003416.1, read on the forward strand.
GTTTGTCTTAGGAAGCCAAAGTTTAAATATCTTCAATAAGAGGGAAAGATAATCTGTAAATAACTTTATTTCGGCCTGTTCCACACTCAAAACCTCTATGGCTAAAAGTTTATCTGCATTCCTCAAACTTTAATTTAAAAAAAATGTTTATATCATTCCCATTTATTTAAAGACATTCAAAGCCAAAAGCACTATTATTTTTGTCATGTTACTGTATCTACGTGACCACACATGCCCTTCTGACTTGAAGAACATTGTTCTACATGTGGCCCCGTTCTGGGGTCCGTCCCTGGAGGGCTGCAGCAGAGCACAGTTCTCTAGCCTGGCTTCTGTCCTCAGTCAGTAAGTCAGCTGAACGTTCTGATTTATGTGTCTGGAGGCTCGAGAGGAAAGTGAGTGTCTGCGTTTGGAGCGCAAATAGTGGTTTATGTTGCACTTACTAATGGTACAAGAAAATATGATTTCACACTTTTCTTTCACACATGTAGAAAGAGAGAGAGAGAGAGAGAGAGAGAGAGAGAGAGACAGGAAAGATCTGGAAAAGTACCTGGCAGTTTTCACAGCACTGTCCGTGAGCACACACAGCATCTCCTTTCAGAGTGCAGGTTGTAGCATTACAGCAGGGGTTCATGCACTCCTGAGGAACACAATCATGACAAAAGAGATTGTATCATAAATCTACAAGTGTAAAAAAAGATTTACAGCTGTGACATTCGATCTCACATTTGTACATTCTGGCAGATGCTTTATCCAAAGCGACCTACAGTATATTTAAGGTATAAATTGTAACAGTATGTATGTTCCCTAGGGCGTATCATAGACAAACAGGTTATTCTCATTTTCAGAACACAAAGCTCCGGACCCAGCTCTCATTTTAACATGTGAAGAGATTAATCTATTATTAGCGAGGGCATTTACATAATTAAGTCTTAAAGAAGCTGTTTCATTGATGTAAGAGCCGGAAATTAGTCATTTACAAATTTGCAGTTGTTTTGGTGCAATAAACTCTCAGTAACATTTGTTTTGATGAACAATTAGACTTGAAAAAAATTAGATAATTAGACTTGAAGGGGAAAAAAACCTTCATCCAGTATGATTATATCGGATATTAGTTCAAGGTGTGGGGTTAGTATTCTTTTAGGAAATTCCCTTTTGTCAACTAGTTCTTTGAATCCATGGTAACAAAAATATGTTGGGAAATGTTGCTGTAGATTTGTGTGTGTTGACATATTTGTCTGGTTTAAATTAGTGGTCCATGCATTGTTCTGATCTTTAGAAAAGATGTGTTACTTTCTCAGATTCTGAACTTATGACATCAGTAACTGTGTACATGTGTACGTGTGTAAGGCAGTGACATCATCAGTGACCCCAAGTGGAAATGATAGGGGCGTCAGTCACACAATTGAAGGAAAGAAGACATTTATCTTAGACAGAGAGACACAGAGGGAGAGAGAGAGAGAGAGAGAGAGAGAGAGAGAGAGAGGCAGAAAAAACATTTCAAGTTTGAAAATAATTGGCAGTAAAGGAGAAGAACTTTGTTCATCTATAAAGGTGGAAATAAGCTCATTAAGACCCAAAACACTGAAGTTGTATTTCATACGCCACACAATCACATCTTTTGGGACTTTTCTTTCTTCCTCCTTCTTCAAGTTCTCTCCTCATTTCCTCTTTAACAAGGTCGTGGTATGTACTGGGAGAGGTGCTGAAGGTTTGGGTTGGGTTTGGTCAGTGCGCTGGCTGTAACTACTCCTCAGAGTCAGAGAAATCTCTTTACAGACTTGCGTGTTTCTCCAAACTTAGCATCAGTCTGTTTTGAGCTGATGGTGGGAGGGGCTTCTTTCATCCTTCTATCCAACACTCAATTCCTGCTGCTTAGTTTCCTCTCTCCTTGCCCACTTCCTCTCTGCCTCCCCCTGGTGAGATCATTGGAATTCACAGCCAGGGTGCCTCTTCAAAACACAATTTTTTTCCCATGATAGACTTTAGATTTACAGACCAGGTTTTTTACCTCAGATCTATACTGTCATAACATTTCCAATCTTGCAGAGTAACAAACTTAAAGTAGCTACACTACTAACACAACTTCAGTAAATTGCAACTACAGTGAATGAATTCTCTTAGAATAATTTTTGGTAGGAAGTTTTGGAAAATATGATTCATTTAAGTGAATAGCTCTATTCAGATGGTTCATCTCAATAAACCAGTACCAGAAATGACTCACTGATCTGTTGAACTTTATTGTTGTCACCCTTGCCTACTGTATTAATGGAATAATATAGATGCAAGGGCACCAAACTGTTCTCTGAACTGTTTTATGTTACAAGCATGTGTGCTACCCACTGCATCACAGCTTAGATGAAACGGGCAACATATAATTGAAACACATGAAATGCAGGTCAAAATTCAGGTCAGAAAATGTTATTATCCCGTCATGTGAAATGCTAAACATTTTGGGACTGCAAGGACAGCTAATGGTCCACAGATAAATGCTTTCCACACTGGGAGTTCACACTGTCATTTCAAAGACATCCTGCAGTAAATATAATGCGATTAGAGGCATGCCAGTCACTGCACTTCTCGTCTGGACTGTTTGAGATATCTTCATGCTTTAGAATGTCTGCAAGCAGCTTCTTTGCAACTGCTTAGCAGAACTTCTCACGTGTGTGAATGTGGTGTTGTTTCTGAATATCTGGCTTTCAGGACAACGTCAGGTTCAAGGTCAAGCCTTTGACCTATGAATATTAAACCAGCCAAATAAAATTGCATTTGGAACGATCCATTACCGAAATCAAAATGTGAAACTGGATTTAGATCTAATTTAGATAAAATCTCACAGCTAAAAGCGAGTTGCGGTCTGCTTTGTTGTGGTGTGCGGGGGTCTTTGATGTGTGTTGGTCTTTCATACCTCCGGCTCTCCGCAGTCACACTCCTCTCCTTCCTCTATGTATCCATTTCCACATTTCTGCCCCCCGTAGAGCATTTTGACTTCAGGCATGTTATACAAACACATGCCCACCCCCTTCTCCAGACTCGCCACCAGATCCTTTTTACTGCAGGTACTGAACACTGTGGGGAATGGGTACCTGTTTAGAAAGGGAAATTAGTAAATGCAATTAGACAACATGACATGTGCATCATCAACAGCCCAACTGGCTATTGGAATATATTAATAATCCTTATGACAAAATCAGGATGGCTCAACACCAGTATATCTTGTCTATTGGATGTTTGTGTGGTGGTATCCTCATCCCATATCCCTTGTTAACCAGCGTTATCCATAAAATCATGCTAGCTTCACCAGCGGATGGATCAAGTTTTGTTAGTGAACAGTATGGCTATACCGGTCCACCACATGGACCAGCATAAACCAGCCTAGACCGGCATTGAACTTGAATATGCTGATGTAAGCTAACACTTCAGTGTGAATTTTAGCCAGAAACAAGCTTTCCAAGTGAATATCTGTCCAGCCAAACCAATTTATATGCTCAAAGCAAAGCGAATGATAGGGACCAACTCAGTGAAAGCAAGCTAGAGAGCTAGAAAGATTATAACTAAATAAACTAACACAGAGTATAATATCATGACCCTACTGACCCAACCAAGCATACAAAGTCATAAGAATTTAAATTCCCAAAGCCAACAAGGCCATTACTTCCACAAGGCAAAGATGACAACAAAACAAAAGCAAATTAGCATATGACCTTCCACTATGGCATTCATGTCCCAGTCCTCTATGTGATGATGACTAAGCCGTCTGAGCAGAAGCCTATGGTGACAGCTCACAGCAGAGATACATTTCATGTTCAATCATCAAACAAAACAAGCGCTGGGCACGACCTCTGTCTGACTGCAGACACTGTAACAAAGTCTGAGTTCTTTTAGATGAAACAGAGAGGCAGCCAATCATATTCAAGCATGACAACCTCGGTCTGGGGCAGCTGCCTCGAGCATGGAGTGAGAGGATTGGAGATCTAAGATGAGAGCTAATGAAACTCATTTGGGTCTATGCTCTGCTCACTGGAGGATACTATGGAAGATTCTTCACGGTCTGTTGCCGGTATCTTCAGTTCACTAACTCACCCCAAAAACAAGTGGAACAACAAAGTGCGTATTTGCCATGCGCTCATAAATATGCAAAACGTCTGAATAACTGGATGTCCTTGAGTTTGTGTTTTTTGAAAGCAAGACTGAGCATGCATGTGAAGGCGGGATTAAACCATTAATAATCATAAGGTTTGTGGATATAACGCTCACTAAACAATTACAGTACGTGCTTACTTTTAGTAATTAGACTGGTTATATTATATTCTGCATTACTGTAAAGACTTTTTACAATATGACTATGCTGTAAACTCTTACAGTAGGGTTTCAAAATCCACACTGAAAATCTGGGAGTTTTTATTTTGGTGAGGTCTTACTGGCCCGAATCGAGCGCTCATGACTCAGACACCGAATAATTCTGTCATTGCCGGTAAAGCCAAATAAACTGTCTGCAGATGAAAGAGAGGAAAACGTGAGGGAAGGATGGAGGGAGGTGTGGGGAGGAGAAACTGTTTGCCAGGAACATCTGCATTCCCGGGGGGTGAGTGTGTCTGCTTGTATGAGGTTTTGCGGTAAAAGCCAAGTAGGGATGGAGATGGGGAGGGCGTCTGCCCCGACTCTTGCAGGGGGTTCTGTGTCTGTCCTCATGCTTCACTCTGTGTCCCTACTGCACCCTGTCCAATAACATCTCTGATGAAAACATTATTGCGCTATAGTAAAAAGTCAAAAGCACAGTGCTACAAAAAACTATAGTAAAAGTTCAGCGTTATAAAATTGATGTAGATGCACAGCCTAGGTATTTTGATTTTGGAAGTAGCTGATAACAACGTTTGAGTTCTTACTGAAATATCTTTTTATGGCAAAATCTGGGTATATCTGGGCAGTCTGAGACACCGTTCAGATCTCTTTTAAAACATAGTCCTTCTGAAAAGCCACTTAATCTTATTGACGCTTCAAGATTTTTAAACATCATGAAATAAAAATTTGAGTTTTAAATGCTTGTACCTACATTAAGCAGATATGTGAATTAAAAATGTTGTCTCTCTTTTCTGGGACTGAAAACATTAATGACATATCTTGCACCACAAAGTTTTTGTCAAATCAAATGCTCCCTAGAATTCAAATGTCCCTTCCTGTACCAACTGAGTCATTTAAATACAATTGGATATTAAAGTGTACAGGAATGATGTCAACACAGCATAGAAAACTGCACTTATCCAAAATGATCCATTTTGATTTTTTTCCTATAGGACCTCACACACACACACACACACATGAAAAACAGACCACTGGCATTTGACATCAACTTTGTGTTGCAAATCAATTATTGACAACAAACCGGAAACAAGTCTTTGAGCCTCAAAACACTGATTTGCAATGAGCTGTTGGCCTTCAGCAAATATCACAGATGCCAGCAGTAACAGTGTAGCAGCAAGCTGGGGCACAATGAGGCTGTGTGTGAGTTTTAATGCCACCTTTAAAGGGCTTAAAGCTGAAAGAGAGCAATCAGTAGGGGCGTCTGGAAGTAAAAGTCATGACATTTGCGAATGGAAGCAACACATACTGTGTCTTAAACACACTAAGAAAAGATCCAGAAATGACATTTCAGTGGTGCTGTAGTGTGTTTAATGAGGCTATGATAGATAGAAAAGTAACAGTTATACAGAAAAGGGCTTTGGTTTAAAGACGGATTGGCACTGGAGTTAAGCAGAGTGTGGGTGGAGATCTTGGAATGGGAAGCTGGCAAAGGTTGGCATCAGGTCAAGTGGGTTAAGAGGGCCTGGCACGGTACAGAATGGAGCTGGTCAAAGCCAATATTTGGACTGGGATGGTTTAGGGCACATGTGAAGTGTGTAGTGCCAGTCCACTCCCAAACAGTGCCTCAGGAGCTTTTGAGATAAGAGAAGCTACAAATACAGCCAAGCATGAAAATACACACATGCACGCACACACACACGCACGCACACACACACACAGTGATGTCATCCATATGCCAGTTTACTCCTAAAAAACTAATAATGAACTACACAAATTGGTAGCAGAATACATGCATTTAAAGTATAAATGGTAGTTTTTTATGGTAGAGTTTTTGAGTAAGAAATGTGAGTAAACAATAAATCTGTCCCCCAAAAATCCTTCCCCTTTAAATTACACTTTCTGTCCATCTTTACAGTAAGTCACTGCCTCAAATGCAAAAAAAAATCTTTGCATTTTACCCTGTAAAAGCTGTGTGCAGAAAACTCTTATCATCACATCATAACCTAAATACCTGCACACATCTGAAACTTTAACTGCTATCATTAAGCATTTGCATCATAATTCTCCCTAAACATTCACCAAGCGAAACCACATTGTCTAGTCAAGACTCTTCAGCAAGAAGATGAACACAGATGCTGATTACAGTGCAAATTATTCTGAGATTACACGCCTGCTGTCCTCTCAAAAACGCATCTGCTTTTTCCATTTTATATAATTATGAAACAAGTACAATGTTGAGTGCTTGCACAAAACAAACCTCAGCACTTGCTTAACATGAGCTGCATCTCTGAGGTCCTTAAATTACTAGTCAATAATGTGATGGGAACAAAATCAAACAAGCCAACACAGACCATAGCAAAGCAGGTCAATCAAAAAAAAGAAAGAAATTAAAAACACATTGGGCAAAATTCAATAAGTCAGGTTGCCTTATTGCAGATTCAAACCTGGTTTCTTTACTTACCACCCAGGCACCAAATCCACTTGTCTTACTTCATCGTTTTGAGACCATAGAGGGTATTAACACCCAGAAACATGGCCAGTATTGTTGCAGAAGTATTCCTGGAAAAGACTTACTATTTCCTAAAACACTGTTAGCCTAAACCTCTCCACAGTATATCTTAGCATTCCAAATATATTAATCAAAAAGCGTTTTGGGAGATATCAGAACAGTCTAGATCCTGGTCAAACCATGACGACATCTAATTTAATAACACACACCCGTTCACAGCAACGCGTTTATAAAAACATAATGAGGAATAAATTAAATACACATTTAAACACATTCCTGCTCTTTGCGCACGTACACACGCAGTGATCGTCTTTATTAACCTGCCGGGCAGTTGCCCAGCTACAATTCAAAGCAATTTGAATCAGGACCTTTTCAAACCTCAGTTTTGGAATTGACCTATCAGAGTTATGTTATCAGCGATACGTGCGAAATTAGGAAATTAATGTCTGTTAAACCAGGGTCCTCCGGCGACTTCAGCTGATTTAAAGTCAGGGTCTATTGTGCTGCCTGTCGTTTAGAAGATAACTCGGTCGTTTGTGATTCGGCACGTGGCTGCCTCAACAATAGCAAAAGCGATAGCTATTATGTGATAGCATCTGATGTGCTCTTTTTCAAAAGGCCAGCTGACATGCTTGATATTACAGGCAAATGTTCTCCCTTGCGCGCTCTGTAGTGAAGATACAGGCAGAGATTGGATGAGGTAAATGCTGTGTTAAGAAGTCAAATCACAGTGTTTAAGGGGCTGCTAGAAGTTCTTATAAATCCAGCTTAAGTTAATGCTGTTTCTGTTGACTGGTGCCAAAGTTCTTTAAGGAAGTAAGTTCACCCAGCAGCCTTCTTGGTAATGTCACCTGGCAGCAACTTCCTGTCTAGCAAGTAAA
>JAZGTK010003417.1:5954-25964 GCA_036877625.1 Ambastaia sidthimunki
CACACACACACATACAAGAGAAGAGACGGGGTGACATTGAACCCACTTCTGACATTGAACTTCTTCAGAGCAGAAGACACGAGACAGTTACTGATGGGGAACACACTGTCCTTTAGTATCCAGAGAGACACACAGAGACCCTTACATTTACTGACCACAGCACACATAATAATTCTTAATATCCTACCTCTCTTTATTTACTTCCTGTGTATTTTTACCACAAAAATTAAACAACTGTTACAACAAGATACAAGATATTTTGCAGAATGTTTCTGCTGCTCTTATCCAAAACATGGAAGTAAATGGTGATTTTTATGATTGAGGTTTTTATTTACTTCTGAAGTTGTATGATAACTGGTGCAAGGAACAGACCAAAATTGAAGTCATTAATTACTAAATCCTCCTCCACAGAAAAGCTCTACAATCTTATTCACAGTTGTGCATATTCAGGATCACAATTAGTGATTGATTATGAGACACACAGGAAACTATGGCGAGTTTCACAAATGAATGACTCGAGTAATGACTTCCGCATCTCGCAAAGCTCTTGTGTGTCTTAAGACTTGTTGGTATAATGCACTATAAGAGAATATAAGAGTCATATAAACTGCTTTTTTGTCTTTTCTGGTGCTTGACAACCCAACTACCCCATTCACATTCACTACATGGAAAAGAGCAGCTTAGATGTTCTTCAAAACATCTTTTGTGTTTCATTAATGAAAGGCATGGAATGACATGAGGTGAGGAACTGAGAGAGATTTCTTTGTTTTGTATGTACTGTGTTGTTGAACTCTTTATATAGTGTTTCTGTCAGTATCTGTGTCCCGTGGTGCGGTCTGTAAATTCAAATTGTTTCAGGGAACATTTGAAGTCTTGTAACCAGTCTGAAGCAGGTCTCATTTTCACTTCAGAACACAGAAATGTGGAACAGGAGTTTTTCCAAACCACCTGCCACCACAAGCAGTCTGACACATTTCTGGAGCAAAAATCATACATCTGAAAAATTGAACAAGCTTAAATTGGCAGATACAGATACCCAGACTTCACGATAACTCCCTTGTTACTGAGCGAGACCTGAATGTAGAAAGTCTCTGCCCTAAAATAGAAAAAAGAAAACAGCCTTGATTTGAAGTACAAGAGCCAGAAATCTCATTTTCACTCCTGAATTGAATCTTTGATGTCTGTAGAGGTGGTTTCATCATTCCAGTGATCAAAAATGGATCAAATTCAGCAGCAGCCTGTATATCTCCCAAAAGTTCTTTCTTCACATCCTTGTCAAGATTAAACATTACATTATGAAAGGAAAGAATATTGTGATAAATGTTTGGAAAAAATCACACCTACAGACCATTTCTGTGTTGAGTTTGATTATATTTTCATGTGTGTGAAGGATCCAATCTTTTAAAAAGGACGGTTCATGGAAAACAAGATTTTTGTTGCTGTTTTTTAATAGGTTGAGTCCCAGTACAATGTAAACATGCTTAACTTCCAAACTTATTATTATTATTAATTCAAATCCCTTTATAGTTATGACATCATACCATAAGCACATTAACATATGACCGCCCACATACTTGTATTTTACAGCCTGATAAACAACAGCTAACAGGACTTTTACATACAGTATAAAGGTTTTTAAAAGTACAGTAGCAAAACAGCCAGTATAATTCCTGACATCTGAGGGAGAGAAAAATTGGCCGTGTGAAACTAAATTATAAGTAATATTATATAAAGATTAATATTATAAGTGGAATATAAATGTACTCCATCTGTCTTCCTGTCTTTCAGTATGTCTGTGTCTCTCTTAGCTATTGTACTTAAACGCCACAAACGGGGGTTTGACTTGGTTTCTATGGTAACTGCCATCTCCCACCCCCCCCCNCGTCAAACCATTGATGCCCCCACCCACACCTCATTCCTTCATCCATCCCTGTATTCCTGATATGAATGAATTTCCTTGGAACTTCATTCCCAAAGAAATTGGGTTGCCGCTGTTGGGCTGTTATGAAACAGGGCTATAATTGGCCAGGTTACACATGCATCGTGTGCTCTGATTGGATGAGGGGACTGGGCCTGACTCAGATGCCAAAAGACCTCTCGGCGTGAGATGAAGTGTTTAACTGTAGATGGGGTCAGTGAGGAAACAGGAAGTGTGCTGTGTGATTGGCTCTCCTGTGAGGCTCATTTTCTCATGTGTAACTGTTGTTCCTCTCACAGCACGTCTTACAGAGAGTAAAACTCACACATGCACACACACTTCAGACAGTCCTTTCCCAACTAAAGTGCATCTTTCCCATCTCTTATTTCTATAACTCCACATTTGTGAGTAAATCTCATAAAACCTGTTTCACATCAAAATAAAGAAATTATTTAACAAATCATATATTTTATTATGTAATATGATTATATAAGAAATGTAGACATTGTGGTATAATTTATGACAGTCATTTCCATGCAATTGTCATTACAGTAAAAAATGAATTAGCTGTATATTTCAAATAGTTTGAGGTATTAAAAAACAATACAGTAACTTTCAGTACCTCAAAACTTCCTCCCTAATCTAGAAAGAATAAGTGTAATCTTTGAAAATTAACAATTTGTTTTAAATAATGAATGAAATATTTATATTTCATTTGATTTTGGTATGAATTTTTTTTTTTTTGCACTTCTGCTGTTGTAACTCGGCTCAGTGTCTTGTTTCTAAGACGTTGTGCTCATCTAAAGCTCCTTGTACAGAGACAGACAGAGACAGAGGAAAGAGAGAGAGAGGGAGAGAGGACTGGAAGACTGGCTGCATATCAAATAGCCCTAAAAATAGATTGTGCTTCTCAAAACAATCCCATTGTTTATATTCCTGTATTGCTTTATTCATATGCATATTACTGGAGTCTTAAAGGCAGGGTAGGTATTTTTTTCCAGAAACATTTTTTTGTTATGCTTCACATCCTGATAGCAATCACTCACTAAATGGTCGAAATATATTTATATTAATCTCGTCTGTGACAGGCGCAGGACCATAAAATGTTCATCCAATCATTGTATTTGATCCTAATGCAATGATAGGATGTCCTGCCTGCCTTTCAAATGATGTATGGGTTGATGTGTTGGAGGAGGCGTGGCTTTCGAGAGCTCTGAGGGGAGGGATTTTATGTTTTCAAAGCTGGCTTGCTATTGGTAGCTACTCTGAAATTGCCTACTGTACCTTTAAATGCCACAGCATTCAGTCACAAGATTTTTGGTGTTGTCTACATATTTTGAAAATCACCAGGCTTGATTTAGGCCTTTGTTTGCTTGTTGTATTTTCTATAGGCTAATAGTCTTAAGTTTATATCAAGATTTGCTACTTGCCATTGCTAATTGGTGAAGTTTTTTATTCTAGAGAGCATAATCGTGCACAAAAATCTTTATATGTCCTTGCGAACAATGAGTCTTCATTGTTTTGGCCCATTTTCCCAAAAGAGAAAGATTTTGCATTTGTATACTTGCTAAAAAGACTACACTAGCCTGATGCCACAGATGGCCTCAAAGCTAACAGACTAAAAGCTACAAAATACCTTTTCATGCAATTTTAAGAATTATCCTAATATTCATGTCTTAGCCATCATTCTACATCTTTTGAACTATTTAATATGTTCATATGTTGTGGATGAAGTTTAATCTGCTGACAGTGATGTGTAACTGGCTTTCTAGTCTATGTGGTACAGCTGCAGTCAGTGTTGAATTTAAACCACACTCACTGAGCCAATTATAATCTCCTTATCTCCAGAGAACAACACAAGCCATCCCAATGTAAACACACATGCACAGCCCAACATGATCCTCAAATAGCCAAGAATCACTGCTCTGTGGTTATGTGCAGTCATAAATTCTTTTTGGGCAGTTTTTAAAGCCTCAAAAGAACAATAAATTGCTCTGAGGTTGCTTTCATTTGAGATCTTTAGTGACAGTGGCATGTGGAATGTAATGCTGTTACTCTCTGTGTATGGGTGGATAATTGTGTTATTGTTATCATTAGTGTTACTCGCATTACAAAACTTGAAGTGATAAAATTAAAGATCTTCTCTACCGACACTGTGCTGGAGCTTGTGTCTCTTAAACCTGCTGAACTTAAACCAACAAGCAAGTCCTTTCAGGGTTCACTATAAGAGCATGTACATGTCTTTAAAAACAGAGCTTCAGTTCTTTTGACCAACTTAATCATTTAATGGAATGTGTATATTTGTAGAATGGATATAAAGTACTGCGTGTTGCTTATTGTGCTCAAGATCATGATCTTGTCTGTGTCAAACTAACAAGAAACTGGTTCTATTTACAGCTTTTCTATTTACTGGTTCTATTTACAACTGGTTCTATTTAGAGCTGTAGTTTCAACCACACAACTTTGCAAATGTTCAATATATAAAAATATGTTCTCAGAGTCTTAAACTTAAGACTTCAGTGATTCTGTAGGAATCTTTCTGCTCCCAAAGTCACCAAAAATGTACGGATAACTTCAAAGTTTCCCATGTGTCAATGATTGAAATCAGTCCAATCCATCATTGTGCCAAAATGCAGATGCAAAGAATTAGTCTGGCAATGCAGGACACAGCTGACAGCATCTAGTGCTTCAGTATTCCTCAGACTTGAGTTTCAGATGAATTCTGCTATTGAAGAAGGTTGTGAAGAACATTTTTGGAGTACAAACAGTGTATTGTGTGTATATATAGTCCATTTCACTCAAGACTGTGGTGTGGAACATCTAGCGTGTACGTCCACAGATGGTGTCACGTGGGTATTTTTACAGTGGCTTTAATTGTAGAGTGATCTTCAAAGCAAGCCTGCAGGGATGAGATGGTCGTGTGTGGATGAATGAGACACTCCACAACATCAATATTCATGCGACGAAGCTCCATGGCACATAGACGTGTTTCAGGAGAAATCGTGGATTTTGGAACGAACACAAGCCCCATCTATTATTCAGACACACTGGACCTGTGCTTATGCCCTCACAGTCAGAATCAACACATGCTGTATTCAATACTTGAATAAGACTTCAACCCAACATTGCACAACGTGAGCACAGCCTCTGTCCAACTCCTCAGGAAACATGAGGAAAGGATTTTGATTTAAACAGCATAAGATTTGTTATAAATTATGGGACATTTTTTTGCCCAAGACAAGATTTCTAATAAATATTTTCCAAAACAGATTTTACAAACAATTTTACTCTACAATTGCTTTACAATGAAGCCCAATTTAGCACAGTGTATAGATTTGTGTTATTGCTTTAGTAAATAATCATTTTCATATTTCCAAATATTATTACCCTAATGTGAAAAAAAATCACTTCCTCAGTTCTGTATTAGTAATATATATGAATACAACAGCTACAGTAGTTCTCAGATCTGATTTGACAGAAGACATTCCCAGAGTGTTGATACAGAACCACAACAGCATTAGAACACTTTACAGTTTCGTGTCACTCCGCCACAGTAACTTCTGAATCAATAATACAACAAAGTTATTGATTTCCTCAGTGGACGTGTCGTGTCAAACGCAGGTAATCACTCACGCTCAGTTGCATCTCTCTGTCATTGTCTCCATCGCATGTCTTCCCTCATTGTTACCTCAGTCTCTTCTCAGAGCAGCCATTCGTGCCTCAGTCTCTTCTCAGAGCAGCCGTTCGTGCCTCAGTCTCTTCTCAGAGTAGCCGTTCGTGCCTCAGTCTCTTCTCAGAGCAGCCATTCGTGCCTCAGTCTCTTCTCAGAGCAGCCATTCGTGCCTCAGTCTCTTCTCAGAGCAGCCGTTCGGGCCTCAGTCTCTTCTCAGAGCAGCCGTTCGTGCCTCAGTCTCTTCTCAGAGCAGCCGTTCGTGCCTCAGTCTCTTCTCAGAGCAGCCGTTCGTGCCTTAGTCTCTTCTCAGAGCAGCCGTTCGTGCCTTAGTCTCTTCTCAGAGCAGCCGTTCGTGCCTCAGTCTCTTCTCAGAGCAGCCGTTGTTACTTCTGTTGTGATGTTTTCAAAGGTCTTCAATTTGTGACGTAAGAAAGTAGTTCCACACACAAGTTTTGTATTTGTTTCTTTTTCATTTACAGTTTTTTCTGTTGTATGTTCGCAGTTGTGCTGTTATTGCTTAATATTGACATTCTTACACATACGTTTCATGTTAAATAATGTTTTGTTTGTTTTAGAATTGTCCAAAATATGTCTGTTTAATTTGGTGTACAGTGTGTTCTGTACAAGCTTAAAAAGATTTGCTGAAACTTTCCCTATTGCCTCCTTTTAACATTAAATCTACTCCTAAGCTGAAAACCTGCTTAAGCGTGAAATGGCTTCATTTCTAACTTTCCCAAATAAAGACATGATCAAATATCCACAGAGCCATCATCTCAAACAAGTAAATGTGCATGTGAACACACACACAGCCCTCATGAGCTCAGAGCTGCTGAGTCATTGTAGCTACAGAACCCAAACCAATGCACTTCATAAACCATTGACATCACTGCCAGAACTGAGTGAAACGAGGAACTCAAGAGAAATGAGAAGGGGTCATGGAAAAGGTTTGAAGGAGACGACGCATCAGAAGAAGTGGTGGCTTGCTGGACCCTTGAGTCTATCTTTAGTCTAATTAAAGCATGAGTCAGAACTCGAGGCTGCCGGGCTACTGAGTGTGGCTACTGTAACACCTCAGTGTGGTAATTACCGTAACCTTGTACTACAACAGCAGCTACGGGAAGAAAATGGCAGGACTAGAAAAAGGGTTGGTGGAGGACGTCAGCAGGCCGGCTGAGGGGGTGTGTTGTGTTCCCTGTGAGATCTTCTGTTCCTCTGAAACAGGATGAGACAGTCGCTCATCAGATCACTGGAAGTCTCGGAGGCTTTGATATGTTTGTTACTTTGATTAGAGGGGAAAGAGAACGATTAAAATTGATATCTGGGTAATAAATGAGTAAATGAGTTTGTACGCTTTGTGTTTGAGACATGTTTAAAGCCCTCCCTGAGGCTTGTGCCCTTTTAAGCATCTGTGTATTTGTGCATGTGAACACTAAACCTGAGTCTCCATTGTAGCCTGAGGAGCCCAGAAATATTACATTACATTAATGAAAAAAGCTAAACAGCTCAGCAGCACTCACAGAAAATCATCAGTCTGCCTGTTTATCTGCCTGTTGGGACGGTCCAAGACAAGTGAGGTGAGACTTCAAACGCACCCGGTTGCAGCAGTAACAATAATCTCCTTCATGAACACTTTTTGTATAAAGTATTAAGCACACAGTGTGTTCAGTGTCATAGCATTTAACAAGTCAAATATCAACAGTGTTCCATCTGTCTTTGTAATCTTCTCAGCAAGAGTGAGAGAGTATGTGGCCTTGTTAAAGTCCAGTACATCATATTAATTGAATACTGCCAGGCAGACCATTACGGCTCAAGCAGTTTCCCGAAGGCTGTATTGATATTCATAAGCTCTGAGGAAACTCAGGAGATGGCCTGGAAGAAAGGCCTGTTATTTGAGTGAATGATAGAGACACTTAAAAGATAGCTCAGTGACTCAGAGGACAGGTCTGTGATGAATATGAATGATGGTGAGGCATAAAAACACTCTAAACAGCTGAAGAACAGAAACTTTTATCCTCTCAGACTCAGACACAATGCCCACAGACTGTTCAAAGACTCTGGTGAGTTTTGCACAGAAGTGGTGGGAGCTGCCGGAATGTGCTGATTCTGATTGGAAAGGCTGGCTGGGATTCAGGGTTTAATTTGTCTGCCTGGAAGCAAAAACATGTTCACAAGCTACTAGGATGATTTGATGAGCAGGTGAATTTAGTCTGATAACACTGGAACTTTGAAAAGATATCTGGGATGCTTAGGTGCAAGTAAATGGCATACAAACAATTAGAGGTGTGAACCAGTTTGTTTGTTTTTGATGGACAGATATTCTAAGTCTTCAGATATTTTCTGTTGTTTTCTTTGAGATCATTATTTGAATTAGTTGAATCTCTTTGTTGTATGCCAGTCATTGTCATATAAAACACAGACTGTGGCTGGTGATTTTTCTGATGTTTCTTAACAAGAATACGCTAGAATATCAACCAGTCAAAATATGAATATTTGCACTTGTATCTTGATGCATTAAACTCAGTTCTGGCATTAATACTGATGTTATGTTTCTATTAATCATTTGAAACTGGGCAGCGTTGATAGTCTTGTGTTCTAGTTCCTGTGTCTCTTTTCAGCATAAAGTGGAGGAGACAGTTCTGCAGCTCAAGCTGTGCATATAAACGGACTGAATGTATGTAGATCAGATGGACGGCTCTGATTGGAGTGTGTGGATCAATAGAACAAATGAATAGACTCATGCTAAGTGCAGTGTTGAGTGTACACTTGTGAAGAGTGCACGTGTCGGTGGATAGTAGCGTAAGTAAATTAAAGTGTGTGGTGCTTTGCTTGAAAGGCTTGTTGGCTGAGACCGGACCATTTACTCTTACAGTGTTGAATGAGTGTGTGTGTCAGCAGTTATACTCGCCTACAGCATGTGTATTCACATACCTACTGTGTGTGTGAATAAACATGAATGCAGGACTAAACTATTCAAACATGTTTCCTTTGTTGTTTGTAACTAGCGAACAGTCAACAAGAAGCCCAAGTGTCAAGTCTTGTAGTGTGAATACTTCTGAGACTCGCTGTGGCTAGTCGCAGATGCTATATCAGATTTTAAACCTATATGAAAGCTTTATGAAATGTGGCTGACCAGTTTCAAGCGTGTGCGCTACTGTGACTCACTCTGACTAGTTGCAGATGTTTCAACACATTTCAAAGCTACATAAATCCTGTTTGAAATCAGGCCGGCGTGTTGCTCTACCACAGTTTAATTGGCTGTTGCTCTACCACAGTTTAATTGGCTGTTGCTCTACCACAGTTTAATTGGCTGTTGCTCTACCACAGTTTAATTGGCTGTTGCTCTATCAGTTTAATTGGCTGTTGCTCTACCACAGTTTAATTGGCTGTTGCTCTGGCTGACCAGTAAAAAAATGACTGAACCATGAAATTGTGAGAGATGCATTAGAAAGCAGGAGCAAAAGAAACAACAAAATAATGAAATACAGAAACCTGCTTCTTCTGTCTCTGTAGGTCTTCATTATTTTGGCTCTTGCTTGTCTTTTTTTATGACTAAATAAAAAAGAGACAGTTTGTCCTGTGGAGTGGACAGTGGGGCCAGTAAATGCATCTTCACTATTGACTGTATGGGGGCTTGTGGGTGGGACCAACACTTAGAATTCAGTCCTCGTGCCTGGTGCCCTTTGGGAGTAGCAAAGTTTATGAATGTACATTTAAACTTTGAGTCATGTCTTGTTTGTCACTCAAACAATCTTCTGAAGTCTTGCTGTCCATCTTTAATGAGGCTTCATAGACAGATGATCAGTATAAACACCCCTGAGACAAGAGCCACAAGTGAGTCAGTGATGTACCACACGTGATGAGACGCTGCTACATCACAGAGATTTGATGGACATCAGCCTCAAGTGCCAGTTAAAAACCTGTTGATTTATGTAATTAGAGTCGACAAAAATGATGCGTAAGTGTCTCTCAGCAGAAACTTGCGTCTGACAGAAATGATGCGTAAGTGTCTCTCAGCAGAAACATGCGTCTGACAGAAATGATGCGTAAGCGTCTCTCAGCGGAAACATGCGTCTGACAGAAATGATGCGTAAGTGTCTCTCAGCAGAAACATGCGTCTGACAGAAATGATGCGTAAGCGTCTCTCAGCAGAAACATGCGTCTGACAGAAATGATGCGTAAGTGTCTCTCAGCAGAAACATGCGTCTGACAGAAATGATGTGTAAGTGTCTCTCAGCAGAAACATGCGTCTGACAGAAATGATGCGTAAGTGTCTCTCAGCAGAAACATGCGTCTGACAGAAATGATGCGTAAGCGTCTCTCAGCAGAAACATGCGTCTGACAGAAATGATGTGTAAGCGTCTCTCAGCAGAAACATGCGTCTGACAGAAATGATGCGTAAGTGTCTCTCAGCAGAAACATGCGTCTGAGAGAATGTAGATGTGATGAGCAATCACAAATATGCACTTGCTCAGTTTAATTAAAATTACCATAAAATTGTACGTTTGGTATTAATTTTGTCACAATTTAGCATTCCTGGAACTGTGCAGGGGATTCTCAGTTCCCAGCATGCTTTGCATGAAGTAGATAAGTGTTAATTTAAGTGTTTGAAGATAATGAGAAAAGAGGGAGATGTGTTGGTGTTTAATGAGTCTGTAATGTTGGGATTTGGGAGGAGTAAAGCTTTAATTGGCTGTATATTGCTTTACTCAACAGTTACTGTGTGTAAGCCAATGACAGGTTAATCTCTTTCTTACTGTTCCCACTGTAATTGACAATAATACTCTGTTTAACACTCCAGTTTACACATTTACTGTCACTGGTCAACGTGTTTAACTTTTCCCATCGGATGCTTAAACTGAACACAAGTCAAAGTTTCTGCAGCTGTGCACAGCAGTCATCTGTAATCAGGTTAGCACTGTTTAGTTTATAAAATAGCAAGACAAAATATGAAATGCTAAGCTAACATGTTAACTAGAGTGTAGAAGCGGCTGTATTTGAGTTTGCACATTTTAGGTGACTTAAAATAATCAGAGTGGACTTTCACAGATGGACAAGCTGTTATTAAAACAGGTGGTGTGCCCGCCAAACAGTGTCATCCAATCAATGTTATTCACCTCATAAATATGCAAATGAGAATGTTAACTCGGGCTTTACAAATGTGCATTGTCAAATCTGGGTACTTAGTACTAACTGTTATGAACACTGAAATAAATAATCCAGGATTGTTTTTCCAGGGTTTAAAATGACCCCGGGTTAACAATTTGATGTGTAAAACATCATTTTGAGAGTGTTTTTCTTCTTAAAATGCTACAGGTGAAGCTCAGCTGTTTGCATCTTAATGAAGCCACTGTCATGATGTTCTGTATTGAATTATTAACTTCCTGTGTAACTTCTGTCTCATTCTTCCTCTGTTTTCTCGGGTAACCCACTTTCTTTTACTGCTGTAAGCATCTGGCAAATGAGCTCATTCTGAGACAACGGCCTCTGCCTCCAATTAAAGTGTTAAAGCCTGCTGAAGATTTACTGGGGCAGGAGAAGAGAGTCAGAGAGAGAGACGAATGGAAATCAATATCTGAACAACAAACTAGAGAGAATGATTGAGGTGATACGGTCAGGCCTTGTCTTTGTACAGAGCTGTGGACTTTGTGCTTTGAGGAATATTTAAAGTCCTTTCTGAAGCTCACAGGCTCACAAGCTGTAAAGCATCTGTGCATGCGTGTGTTGCGTGTGATTACTGAACCAGGCTCTCCAGCGTAGCCTTGGGAGCCCAGCAGTATTGTATTGCTAATCAAAGAGCTGTGTAGCTCTGCAGCACTAATAAAGAGTTGCTGATCTGCAAATTCACCTGCCTGTTTGTTTTCACAGCGCCAGTTTAAGAAAAGAGAGGTGAGAATATAATCATTAGTGTTTATATGAGGCAATCATTAAAATTATTGTTGCTCATATTGCTGATTTAAACAAACCTCTAACACAAGGTTTTAAACTTATATTTATATTATAATTCGTCTCATGCTGTTTGTGCTACAGACATGAAGAGGTGTGTCATGACTTTTCCAAACAATTAGATTTAAAAAATTTCAGCTAGCAGCCATTTCGAACACCTAGCAACTGCATAGCAACATGCATTCACTGACAAAACTCTGACAAAAACAATCACATCCTAGAGTTTGTATAAGCAAGCAGTTCTTGCTGAAGAAAATGTTATAATCGAGTTATTTTTAAAATGACAATTCATAGCCAATCTGTGTGTGTGTGAGTTTGTTGTGGACTGTTAATTTAGTCTGTAGCAGTGAAAGTGGATTTTAATTGAGGCAAATCAGAATTCACAGGAGTTCAAATCTTGTTTTATTCACGGCTATAAATAGCTGCTTGACTTCTTCACCACAATTGGGTCAAAAGAAGTTAAAAATACAAGCATGTCCCAAAAGTTCAAACAGATCAAGAGCCAAACAGTGAGATGGGTTTTGGAGCAGTGAAACTATAGTGTTTGTTCAACTCAGATTATCCTGGAAAAAGACTGATGTACTAGAGCCATACAACCATATCTAACATTTATCTCTGCATTGCCAGCTGAAACACCCACACTCACAGCTTTCTGTCTTTATTGAAGGTGTTTTTTTTAAATCATCTTGGGCTTCGTTGACATTTGGTCTTCTGTCAGCAACAGGAAGTGTTTGTGTACACGCGTGTGATTGTGTGTGTATGTGCGGTTGTGCACACATTAACCTCTGCATGTTTAGTATTCTGTGGCGGTTGTTTCCTGACACTCACGGCTGCCGCAGCCTTTCTTCTAGCGGATTTCCGATCGGCAGAGGCATCACCATGGAGACAGACATGATGTCAGCCGGGTGGCATTGCTGATTGTTGGAGGATGAAGTTTCACTCTTTTCAGTCTCTTTGGAGACTCTCTTTGGTGCTTTTTGTGTTAATGTGTGTGTAGAACAGGTAAATGTTCAGTAAAGGACCCAGGAGCAACTGGAGAGCAGCTGTTTGTTTAGGGAAATGAGCTGGGCAGGTTACCAACAGCCATCTCTCTCTTTATATTTGCGTATGCGGTTATACATAAATAAATTTTCGCGTATGCTTGCACATGAAAATGTTTGCTCATCCAAATATGAAATCATTTCTGTTATCATTTCTGTTAGCATTCTGTTATCATTTATTCTAGTGATTTTTCTCTGGAATGTTTAGGGAGAATTCTTGAAGAATCTTCACATTTTCTTACAATGACCAAGTCCAAAAAACAAAGCTCAGTTAAAAATAAAGAAATATATAGTTGACAAGACTTGTGCACTATATTAATAGTTAATAATGAATAGCTACTTATACTAATAACTTTCCCTCTCTGGCAGTTTGTGTATCAGGCTCATACCACATATTCAGACTGATGCATGAAGTTCAGTTAGGTTTGGCATCAGTGACATCAGATGTGGGTGGGGCTACAGCGTGCTGCTGTTGAATCAGAATGCAGGATATGGATGATGTTTTAAAGCTGTGGTACAGTGAAAGATTGCCAGTATTATGACTTTATGTTCTTCCTGATCTTTACACAAAACTTATACTGTAAAAGGGTCATGTGAACTACTTACATTGTATGTTTGTTTATTTTGGATGTGGTATGAACTGTTGTTGTATTGATAAAGATTTTATAATGTCGTCTTCTATTTCACATAATTAAAACATCATTTCAGGTGTGGAATGACACGAGGTTAAGTTAATGGCTGAATATTTACCTGTAAGTGTATGTTTCCTTTAAATTCATTACACAAGTTGCTCTGTTCAACCTCTGATTCCTCGTCTGTCAACTCTGTCCCTCCCTCAGATTTATCAAGCCCTCACCTGAGACATTTTTACTTCCTGTTGTAAAAATAGCCAGTGGAGCTGCATTACACACACTGGCATTTACAGACTTGCTTTTTAAATATGTCTCGGACCCCTGCTGCATAAGCACCTGTGTTTTGTAACATACATTTGTATTTACTATTATATACACACGGAACAGAGGAAACCTGAAAAATGCACTGAGTGTTTATTACAGTGTTATAACATGTAATAACAGATTTATTACTATGTTATAAAGGTGTCTGTGACTTCCTGGTACTGGGCTCTGGTTCTTTGAGATGTAAGTGCGCTGGTAAGTGATCCATGTCTGTGTTTTGGGTCTCAGCTCACGTAGCTGGACGTTTGTGAATGCAAGGACTGTTTACCGTGTCTCTGGCCTCTCGTCTGTCTCTAGAACATTCTTTTGCCAAATGAGTGTGCTGTCCACCCAGCAGGAGAAAACAATACCCTGCCCTTATCTCTGATTTTTGTTTTTTTCCCCCTCTTTCTTTTTATCTTATATTTTTGTTAGTCCTGCAAAATTAACATTTCTCTTTGTTTTGTTTTTTTTTCTCATGTCTGAATCTCTCCTCAGAGGATGGAAAGGTGAGCAGTTAGATTTAATATCAGAGCCGCTTCCTCTCATTATTCTGTTCCACTGTATGATGTCATGAGCGCTGAGGGAAAACAGGATTTTCCTTCATGTTTTGGAATTAAGTTTTTGATTCCAGTTTTCACAGATTATTTATGAGGCTAAACTGCAACTGCTTTAGAAATCATTGTGGTTATGGCAACCAAAACAAAGCTCATTTACATATTAAAATCTTAAAGGTATAACAGCAAAAACAAGCTCAAAATAAGGCTGGAAAATGGTAGTGAAATATGAAATTACAACAGTTTAAGTAACATTCAACTAGCATTAGACTTAAAAGACATGAGAAAACATAAATATGGCCCCTTAAAATATGCTTCATATTTGAACATCTCTGTGTGAACACATTTAAATGCATATTTCTCTTCATTACTTGCATAAAGGCTTGAATGTGTTTGAGTATTAGGTTGAGGGAGAAGATTACTGTAGTGCTTCAGTCATTGGAACAAAAATAAATAGAAATTCTCTTGTCCTGCTGCCGTGATGCTTTTAAGAAAGAACATTTGGACCCAGTGACAGTTGATGAGAAAAACAAAACACACTTACTCTGTCTCTCACCAGGTGTTGCACCCGTCTCATTTCTCCTTGTCCTCCTTTGTTTTCAGTTCTGCTCTTCTGGAATATAAAAACAGGTGGAAAGAGATATAAAAGGGTTTCAGACCTTTGTTTGTTTTGCAGCTGTTTGGATGAAAATTGTCGGTCACTACGTTGATGAAGTTGACCTGCTTCTAAAAGACTCTTGATAGGGCAGCTGACTCAGTACTGACAGGAAGTTGAAGTTGTGGGTGGGGCTGTGGCTTTTAATGGCAGCGAGCATGTATGTGTTTTTTGTTGCTGGCTGTTTCATTCTTCAGAAAGAAGATGAGTGTCTGTACATTCACTCAACACAGAGTCGCTTATTTTTGATCTGATCAATCAGGTGGTTTATTCAGAGTTCATCTCCATTCAACTTTTAAAACCACTGGAATTATGTGGCTTAAGTGGCTCAATTGGTAGAGTGTGACGCTAGCAACACCAAGATGTTGGGTTTGATTTCCAGGGGATGTGTTTGTGCGTGTTTTTTTTTTTTGCGTGTTTGTTTGTATGTTTGTTTATGTGTGCATTTGTTTATGTGTGCGTGCGTGTGTTTCTTTATGTACGTTTTCTCTGTGTGTGTGTGTGTTTTCTCTGTGTGTGTGTGTTTATGTGTGTTTTCTCTGTGTGTGTGCGCGCGCGTCTGCAGGTGCCGTTCCAGTAGTGTCTGGCTGTATGAGTGAGAGCAGCTCTGTAATGCTAATAAGAACATCAGACAGACTGATGCCCCCCCACCTGCTCTCCACACAAGAGCTTCTCACAACACTGCACACAGCTGAGCGAGAGACGGGGCGAGCGAGAGACGGGGCGAGCGAGAGACGGGGCGAGCGAGAGACGGGGCGAGCGAGAGCACAATGAACTAAATAAAATGTAAAGACAGTGAGTTAAATCAAAGAGTTGGATGTGGATGAAGTGAATGTTCACAAGATTTAATGAAACAAACACAAGACAGTACAGTTTAAGGGCTATCTGAAGGCTAAGACTTGGTGTTAGGGTTAGAGTTTGGTTAAGGTTAGGTGTAAAGTAAAGGTTATGGTTAGGAACTTAGTTATGAGGGTTAAGGTTGGGTAAGGGGCTAGAAATTACGTTGTGTCAGTACATGTCACAAAGATAGTCTTCCAAACGTGTGTGTTTGTTTGAACACCAACATGAATGGAGTCAAAGCAGAGAAAAAGACGAGAAGACAGAATTTGAGGATGTTGGATGTGTTGAATGCTGCAGGCGTCTGTAGTGCCTCAGACGAATACTTGACTTTAAAGTCAAGCTCTCAGTCAATGACACAAGCGGCTCTGGAGAGAAACCAGAGTCTGAGGGGCACTTGTGTGCTGCCAAACATCTTTCACTGTCAGAGGGAAAGAGAGATGAGGGTTAAAAGTGGAGAAGAGGATGGACTGAAGAGTCTGTAGTTGAAGCATTAGATTTTAAAAGCACTTTTCAGCTACAAAACAGGTTTTGAATCTTTAGAAAAAGTGAAAAGAGGTGTTTAAGTTTCAGTTAATGTTCATCATACTCAGAAAATCAAACTAAATCAGGAACTAATTTATTTATAGTTTTATATAAGCTTGCATTTTTTGTGACCTTGTTACCAACATTTGGAACATGATTAAATACAGTTTCAAATCTGCCTGTATGATTTTGTTGTTGTCTAGAACTAAACTTTGTTAAATTAAAACTTAAATTAAAGCCTAATTTACACTCTTACTCAGTAAAGAATAGTTAGGACCAAATGCTGGTTTGATATTATTAATAAACTTTTTATTTTTTATTCTTTTTTTTCTTATAATAACTTGGATAACAGGTTAATAATATTTAAATTGTTGAAAATAGTAAGATTGTTGAAATGATAACATGTTTGATTATGATTGTTAGACAATGTCAGGATCTCTGATGTGGGACAGACCAAAATGTCCATTTTAGGAAGGAGAAAATCTTTATTTAGTTTATATGTGAAATTTTCTGCATATCTAATAGCACCTTTAATGCTTTTAAAAATGTAATGGGACTCCAGTATGTGCTGTATTTATGAAAGCGCTAGATTTTGTCCTGTCATTTTTAACCAAGCATTTCAACGGCCCATTTCAGGCTGTTGAATCAGTGTTATATAAAGCGAATGATATTTAAATGAGCAAGAACTGATTTCTATCAGTAAAGGGGATGCAGAGGTGCAATAGAGTCTCTTTCCCTGAGGTGTGAAATGAGAGGAATGGATGCTCAGAGCTCAGAGTCATGTTCCTGTTTTCACGTGAGAGAGTTTAAATGAAAGATGTATCAGCTTTTGCCCTTGTGTCAGGAGTGAAGATGATGGTGTGTGTGTGTGTGTGAGCGTGCAGCAGGCTTGTTTTTACTGCCTATTGTTTTCATCTCTATTTGTTTTCTATGTTGTGATAACATTGCTTGGCATAACAGATCTGTTTGTAAGAAAGAACTGTCTGGGATTCTCTGTAATGAAAAATCTAAATAGAAAACAGTGATTGATACAGAATTCCTGGAACGCCGGGAGGATGGAGTTCCAACCGACTGCATTTATTCTGCTGCACAGTGTAGTTTAAAACTGGCCAACATTCACTCAGAAACGGTCAGTGTGTCGAGTGTTGAGCGATCTTGAACAATTCAAAACCCATAACTTAACCAAAATGACACATACAAAAAAAACAACAAACATTGTAGCAGCCTGGTAACCGGCTTTGGAGTATTGAACCTGCTGACTCCATTTTCCTAAACATTATGTTGCAGCCAGCCAATCAGATAGAAGCTTATGGTTTCACAAATATTTGACAAGTGTGTAATATTAGTAAATGTTTGAAGATTTTCGTTTTGTTTTTACGCCGTTATGTCCTGTGAAAATTTAACTTAAGCTTACCTTGTTTAGCAATTAATTGAGGCCATTAGGCATGAACACAGCCAATGTAAACGTTAGTAAAATTGTTCATTGATTCTAAAGTTTCCACCTCATCTGCATGTCCTGCTGGATAGTTTCTGTATTTTCTAACCCTGATTCATTCAATCTCAGTTCATTTGGTCCAGATGGTAATTCTGTCAGAATGCAGATGAATGTGGTCACTCTTAAGAGAGAAATCATATTTCATTTTAATCTAGAGTGAATAGGGTTTACGTGCACACACACAAAACAAAAACACTTCACTCGTATCAAAATAAAACACTTGACTGGTGCTGGAGGTGTTTGGCAGATGTGAGCCTGTAGATGAGTTTCTACATCTCCTGTTTTGTGCATCCACACACATTATTCATCTTTCTACATTCATTCCCTTCATACATGTTTAGAACACGTCATTTTTAATGTCGCACGCTTGCATACGATTCAGTCAATATGTAAATGTATGCGAATGGATCATCTTTTTTTAATACTTTACTGTTTGTCACAAATGTTACATTTCTGAAGTTGTAATCTGTTCAGCCTGTCACATGACTGAATTTTATAAATCAACTCTGAATTTTATAAATCAACTCATGAAATTGTATTTTGTATTTACACAGAAATACAAATAATGCAGATTAAGGGGGGAAATGATGAAAGAATTTTAATTTTTGAGTGAATTATAACTTTACAATCTTTGTCATTGCAGGTTGTGTAGCAATCAAGAGAGAATCTATATTATGAACTACTCTTGACTTTATGGTTATTAAAAACTTTGGTAGCACAAATAATAAAATCACAACATATTCACATGGTAAAAATAACAAGTAAACAATAAAAATATAACAGTGACAACTTTTATTATTTTTGGTGTAATGTCATAATATTTATCACGTTTGTGTCACGTGTAAATATGTTTCATCATATTCTGCAGGTTTGTTATTTAGAGATTCAGCTAACAGTTAAAATAATTTACAGGTCATTGTTTCATACATTTACATTTAGGCATTAAGCAGAAGCTTTTATCCGAAGCGACTTACAATGTGAGGAAAACAAAAAAGCGATTAATCATAAGACGACAATAAACATCAATCGTATGTAGTTACAGTTTAACCCAGAGCACAACATTTCAGTGCTTGATGTTTCAAGGTTCTTAAAGCATCATATATCCTCATGTACATTCTTTAAATCAGTGTATTCTCTGAAGTCCTGTTAAAAGTACTGCACTACCCACAATCCCATGTGAGATTCACCAATCAGAGAGGCTGTTACACGAGGACAGGAAACAGGACTGAGGCTAGCTATCTAGATGAACTGCCTACTAATGTTAGCAAATGTTTCAAGTTAATCCGTAATTACATTATCAAAGAAAATTATTTGGACTTCTTAACTGACCTACTGAACCGTTTAAAATTGCATCCAGTTTTTCAACCTCAATGTCAAACAAGCCTAAATTATTTTCAGTAATATCATATTGTTGCAGACACTGTGGATATAGTTATTAGATAATACACTGAATCTGGAACATACTAGTGCTGTTTCCTTAAAAACCCACAGGCTGATTTAATTATATTGTTGAAGTGCATTGTTAGTTTTCACAGAAGAATTATCTTAAATTGCAATACAGAACATGAAAAAAAAACAGTGGGCGAGTCATTGTTGAGCTCCACTAACGCCCGGTAGCATTTCAAAAAAGTCTCTTGCAAAATGAGCACGAGCGTCTTGCGCATGTCTAAGATCTGTTCATTAAGCTGTAGGATTCTCCTTTGAAGATCAATAAAAATACATTTTAGATAAGAGCTTTTTTGTTCTCTCCTCGTCTCTTTCTGGTTAAGAGAAGTGTTACTTTAAAGTGGTTCAGCATTAGACACACTTTCATGTGTCTTCTCAGAACTTTCTGTGGTAATCTGGACAGAAGTATTTGACCTGCTGCACAATGTCTCAGTAAACACACTTTGGTGTGGTTGTTGGTTGTTGATTGTTGATTGTTGGTGGTTGTTATCGTGTTGGTCTGTGGTTGCCAAGGTGGTTGTTAGCATGTTGCCTTGTTACTGTGTAGGATTTTCTGGGTGGTTTCTAGGGTGTAGCTAAGTGATTACTAGGGTTTCCTGTAGGTGAAGTTATTGGCCTAAATCAAAAGAGCCACTGAACAGTTCTTCAGAGTGATTCCAGCATGTTTTAAATCCCAAACACAAGTATAAGCAATAGAAATAATAGCATCTGGCCACTAATAAGAATAATTAGTATATAAGAATGTAGTATAACGACAAAATACTGTAGACTCCTAAGGGTACATTTATTTTACTACTTAAAAATATAGTAAAATCACACCAATCAAATGAGATTACATTTGATTTAGTAGCCTAAATAAGAGCAGTTTTAGTTGACATTGAGCCGGTCACATCATGAGGGCCACCATATTTATAAACCTGGTTTATCTTTATAAGCTTTATTTAAATGACTCTCTAGTGCACATAATAAATTCATCTTGGCTGACT
>JAZGTK010003418.1:0-27452 GCA_036877625.1 Ambastaia sidthimunki
TGAATCTCACAGGCCACCGGCTGGATGACTTTAATACCGTCCTCATAAAACACATAGAACATGTTTCCAATCCCCAGACCTGCAGTGACACATTATTACATTACAATCTGAAAACATCATCAACCACAACACTTTATATTTATGCCACGTTATGTTTGATGCTCACAGTGTATTCAAGCTATACAGTATGTCAATTCCCTGGGAATCGAATCCATAACCTTAACTCTACCAGCGAGCATTAAAAAGCACTACAGACACTATAGTTATTCAAATTACATACATTAAACTATATATTGAAGCTCAGCCAAATTCTATAATTTTAAATTTGAACAAATTTAAAACTACTTAAAATTAAATTAAACAAATTGCCTACCTTCCTCCCTCCACAGAATGTTTGCCACTGTAAACAAAACAGAAAAATACACATAAAGTAGGAGAGGCTTGCTGCATAATCCATCCACAGTTTCTACATATATAAAGCACATACTGCATAAACAAAGGCTTTCTTCTTGATAGCTACAGCAGGAAGTTCAATTCATGCTTGTTAAATTGTTCTGATGAAACCTTCCAGACATGCAGCACAACATTTCCAACTCCTGGTTATTTCTTCTAATGTTGTGTTTGATTTGGCCAAAGTAATTATGCTCTGCAGCCTAAGCAGCTTATTGATTTGACTCGCTCATGTGTAATCAATACTGTGCTGTCATTATACATTGACATCAGCCTGTGGGGATTTATACACTGAGTTCACACACACAAACCGAAGCCATCGCGCAGAGGACACAACGTGCGTTGAGGTAAAAGTCGGAGCTTATCTTCGCATTAAGAGTGATTATTTACCCGTAACTGCTGGCTGGCATTCCCTCTTAAAACACTTTAAAATTGGGAGATTGAGATCGATGACCCAATAATAATGATTAAACACCTCTACATTGGATCTTGTGGTGAAAAAGTGTCCGAGTATCATTTAATCAAAACCACAAAATATCACAATTAACCGAATTATTATGAATTAATTTCTGTACAGAATGGATTGTAAAATATTCCCATTAGAAAGAAATGATTCACCTTCCTTTATGTTGTACCTTAATAAAATTTTAAAATTGTGGCCATTAACCATAAATGACCAATGTGCCATTACTATACATGTGCAGTTTATGTCAGAGTGGAGATTTATGGATAAATATGACTCATTAACAGAAAAGAACAGAACATTGTGTCAATGCTTTATTACTGAATGCACAGTGTAGTGAAGATGTGACCTCCAGCTCCACTTTATCAACCCCATTCTCTCTGTTCTGTTATAGCCTTTATCTTTCAGTCTGCAAGCAATCTCCCACAATTCACCTGTGCTTTATAATTCTCATTCTCTTTCTGTCCCCTCTCTCACTTCATCACTGAGACCGGAGATGAGAGAAACTGTTTTAAGAATAGTAATGAAGCAACAGAGTTAATCTTCAGAGTCTTCAGTCAGGTTCTTTTCTGTCTATACATGAATGCAATCTAAAAGAGTGCCATTGGATCAACTATTGATGAGATCATAATGTAGGAACACTCAGAATAAATAGCTTCGCTTTACAGTATGAAACTAAAAGAAAGACATTTTTAGGAAATGTTTGCAATAACACAGTGTATCGACACAATTTATCACCTTTATCAGCTTTAATGAACTAAGTGGTTCATACATTATACTGCATAATTTCCCACAGTAAATGTTATTGCTCTTCCACAGCTCAAGAGATTTCTTAGTTAAGTATCAACATTGTCTTAGATGATTTTAAAAATGAGACTTTTTGTCATTCAGTGAGAGTTTAAAGCTACAAAATTCCTGTGCGTAGCATATCTTAGAAGAACTTCAAAGTGTCTTCAAAGAAGAACTTGATGATAAATATTTGTGTTTAAATATATCTTTTAAGCTCTTAAAATGGTTCTCACAAGAAGCCTGAAAATAAAAAGTCTCAATTTGGCCTGTCTGGTTTCTCTGCTGTCTGTAAGAAACAACCAAGATACTAAAGAGATCTTATGTGTCATTATTCTTTCCCATGCGCTGACTCATCCAACAACATGGCTTTTCTAAGAAGTTCAGGTGGAGAGAAAAGTCACAAACTTCACCTCTGACCAAAACATCACATTCTCAACAGCAGTGTCCCATTTTAAGCTTGCGGTGGTAAAAACAACGATTCTGCTGGATGGCTGTGATGGAGTAACAGGTAGGTTGGTGCTGGGCTTTAATTAGGTCTCCATCACATATGAAAAACTAATCAAGACAAAAGCCTGCGGTTTGAGTCTCTGCTTTTCCTCTGAATCATTCATTGACCTATCAAAGTATTCATGAGCTGAAAAGGCAGTTCTGCGTTCATCATGTTAATGTGCTGTTATGCAAAAGCCTCTGGTGGTTCTACATAATTAAGAGAACGGATACGTTTTAATTATGACCATTATGAAGCCTCTATGAATGAATATGCTATACTGTTGACAAACTGACCCACATGTTCCACTTCTCACTTAACGTATAAAGTGTGTATAAGGAGAATATGAAGTATACTGTGTATTCAGAGGTTTCTGAAGGTCATGCTACCTTCCAGGTAGGTATTGGGCTTTATTTTGCTGTTGCTTTTTCTAACTTTAATACACACTTTTGAAGTCGTTTTGATATTGAGGTTAGTGCCCTCAGGTATAGGTCAATACTTCAGAGAGAGGCTCATGCTGAAACACTCCTCCAGAAAATGTGTGATTGCGGGAGAGAAGAGGAAATTGCCATTAATTTCTGCCTTTGAGCAGGGATACAGGGTATAAGCTGTGCAGAACTGCTGGACTCCAGACCTGTGTTAGTTTAGCTTGGTCCTTATTTACTCTGATAAAAACAAACTAAATCAGAGAGACACACAAGGCATGTAAATGCACTCAATATCTACTAAAACTGAAAAGAAAAATATTCTTACCACTCAAAAATAAAAGTGTTGAGGACTTGTGTGGTTTATTTAAAGTCTTCTGCAGTCAAATGACAGCTTTAAATGAGATTCAATGACTTAAACTCAAGAATTCGATCAGCTTAAATTGTAAACAAATCATTCATGGGCTTGTGAATGGAATCAGCTGAATCATTCAAACAAACCAACTCAAGCAAATCGTTTACAAATCGTTTCATACACAAAGCTATTGTAGACATGGAATAAAAGGAAATTTATACTGAATTTTTGGATATAAGAAAATTTATGATATGGGGTGTTTTTTATTTTTTTAATAATGGAGATTGATGAAGACTACAAGTGACAATAAATACACTTAGACTAAAGTCTGAAAGTTCTGACTTTCCTCAAACCTAAACCCTGTCTCATTTCTTTCTTTCAGGCCACACGCAATACAAATGAGTTCCACTTTATACAGCAGTACAGTAGATCAGAGCTGTAGTCGCTCAGCCTTGAAACCCTCCCAGTGGAGCATTAAATGGCAGAGGTGAGCATGATCACATATCCCAGAATGCAATGCCACAGAGACGCCTACATTGTTTTGATGGGCCCAGTGCGTTACAGAGCAGAACACAAAATTACAGGCTGTGAAATGATGATTCTGACTGGTTCCCCACAGTAAAGGCTACAATGCCTCATCCTTAAACAAAAAAAAAAGCTACATGGACAAAATAACCATCCCTAAACAGCCTCTTCTGATTTTGCCGAGGTACCCGCTGTAGGAAAGTTTTGTGTTTGACTGTGGAATTGTGGGTACTCAGAGACACTGTTTATTTTCAAAGCCTTTTCTCTCCGCATCTGTTCCTTTGTTTTCTTCCACTGTCCCTCTCGATAACACCAAGCAGGGTGAACATGAATCCTATAATCCAACAACCACACAGCTGCACCAGAAACCACAGGGATATCAGCATTATTATTGTTTGTGTGTTTCCAACAGGTGGTGTTTATCCGAAAGCCTTAAATACTTGGCCAGTGTTTTTCCCCCTGACAAGACAGCAACAGCAAATTGTATCATTTTGTTTAGATGATGAGTAGAATCACACCTGAGTGATTCGCTTCACCCCAGACTCAAATTGTTCATCTGTTTAATCCACCTCCCACAGCATCCATCTGCTGACATTTCCCAAGCAAAAATATCTTCTGGGACAGATGCACTCAAGTATTTGATGATAGCACAATTTGTAAGCTGGCATTTGCTTTACTTCTTAATTGAATTAGGTTCTTTGCATGATTAACAAGAGAGAACATTGGTATCACTTTTATTAGCTTTTGTCTTGGTGTGGGACTCTTCAAGCCATGAAGTCAAGATCTGTAATTTTTGTAATACTAATGACAACAAACGGAATTGTATAAGTAACAATTGTTGCCCAACAGGTTTTTCAAACACTTCTGCTCCACAACTTTATCATTGTTAGCAAAAAAAAAAAACAATTGGTCACTACATACGGAATGTATATACTTTAGTTCTTGAGCAGGAGAACACAAACACAATTAAAAACAAACACAATTTTGTTTTGTTAAAATCATACTTGTATCTTGGATCATCTCTTAACAACCTCAGAGCTCACAGGAAGTTTATTAGAAACACATTATCATTAAAAATTGTAATTAGAAAGTCTTGTAATAAAAAATGTCCAGAATCCTTCTTCTGCGCTCAATTGGTTGAGCCAGAAGTTGTCACGTAAATTTAACTGCAATAGAAGAAAGTGCCTTAAAGTCAAATAAATGACTTTAATATTAGAAACAAAACTGACAGAAGACTCACATCAGTGGAGTAAACCTTTGCTTTTACTTCTCTGGCGTACATCCAATTTCATGAGCTCCACAGAACTAGATCTTGGAGAGTGTTTAATCTTCAGGACGAGGGACAGAGATTATTATCCCCCCTTTGAGTGTAGTGTGTTTTTCTCTTGACCTGTAGAACGGTACTGACCCCGACTGCTAGAGACTGACCCCCAACTTCACCTTGTTTTGATTTTAGATGCACGATTGCTTTTATCACACGACCCTACGACCTTTCTGAAGGTGCAATCATCACTGCACACACAAAACCTGACCTACATTCATGTTGATAAATCCTAATATTCACTGTTAAATTTGTTTGTGGTGTCAGACATCTGCTGTCTTAGACATGTATAGAAAACACATCTAAGGAGAAATCAATCATCCACACACACACACACACACACACACACACACACACATACACACACGCTAAATGCTCACTGATATCAATAACAGGATGTTTTTAAATGTACTGGATGAACATTAAAAAAATACATTTGCTGAGTTGCTGTGCACAGTGAAACCGGGACGTGTGTATCATTTAGACTTAGCAGTTTAATACTGACATTAAAGAACTAATGTCACGGGTAATCCTAGCTAACAGAATAGAATTGTTCCTCGTATTTGCAACAAAAGCAATAACATAGACCATCAAATCCAACAACTCAGCCTGTCGATGGTTCAGACACATGAGATGAATAAGAACTAGACTCAAGTATTAAACAGCATCAATTAAGAACTGATTCACACTGCATGCAGATAAACGCTGCAGCGTAACCGTGGTGACAGGCTCACGCTGTGCTTTTACATTGACACTGTGTCTGATGTGAAACACAACTGCAGTTTTATACATATACATGATTTCCTGTCTCACTATACATGATTTCAGGTTTTATATATAACCTGATTTCTGGGTTACTGCATTGAGAATTTCCTGTTATAATGGCCATAAATTATGAAACAGTTATTGGGAACGAGCTGTTGAGAACAATTATAAACTTCATGATTATCATGAAATCTAATTTACATAGGGACGGCCCAATGGTAATTTATGGCCCAATTAATTTACAAAATGGAAATCTGATGTAAAGCTACAAACTGTTTAGATAATCTGGATTATATAAGATTTACTGAATAAAACCTTTCTGTGTTTGTAGAGTTGTAGAGTAAACAATGGTTCAGTAGTATTCTATAATTAATCTACTATTTGAGAAAATACAAAATACAGTTTATAAATAGGCTCGGTGCCAAAACTATATGCAGTTATGTTTTTGCCTAGTAGCACTATGTTTGTTCACAGGCAGTGAATGCTGTTAATCTGGGTGCTGAAATAAACAGGTGCCACTAAGTGTTGCTTGCGTGTGCAGATCTTAAGTTGCTTTCACCTCCAAGGAGAAACATCTTCTGAAACACCAATTATTTGTGACAGCTATGACAGAGCTATTTAAATAACTTCTGGAGAGTCACCGTCTTGTAGAGTTTATCTCCAACCCTAATTCAACACACCCGAGTGAACTATCTACTCCAAGATGACTACTAAGAACTACTAAGATTCATTGAAAACAGGTAGATATACATAAAGGTATGTATATAAAAGGGCACAACCAAAACTTTGAAGGATACTGGCCCTTCATCAGTAAATCTGAACAGAAGAATATTAACTCTACACATGAAGATTACAACAGTCTGCTTGAGGAGCCCAAGCCATGTGAGATGGTCTACAGGTTGTGTTAATCCAGACAGTGTTGTAGAACAGCTGTAGGGGAGTTCATCTGTCAGAGTAGTGATCAAAGAGGCTGGATTTACTGACTCCAGATCAGTGGGCAGAGCCGTAGTGAAGCTGAGAAAATACTCTCATCCATTATACATGCAGGTAGAACTCAGACAGCCCTGATTCAATCTGTCTGACCTGTGAGGAACCCTGGCCTTCTGTTGGTACAGTGCATCGCTGGGTCACATCTCACTAAACTAGCATATCCAGACCTCTGAACTCAGTCAGTGGACTACATCTCCCAGCACCTTCACACAGTCATTAGAAATAATGTGACTGACTGACTGATTGATGACCCGCAGAGTTTCTCTCCATCGTTCACAGCACACACCACTAATATCATGAATCATCGAACTGTTTCCACACATGCGTAAACTTGCTGCCAAAACAACATCTCATCTGAACACATTAAGACTCATGAGCAGCCCAATGCAGCAATATTTACCCAACCAATGGTGGAATTTTAGGGCGGGATTAAATGGTTTTCTGACCAATGGCATGTGGGGAGGAGGAATGTTTGGGAAACTTATTATTACTTCTTCACTGTTCACTGTTGTAAATACTGTTATGTTAGTATCACATTTTTAATATTATATTCAAGTTTGATTATAAATGATTTTGTTATTTTTTTATGATCAATAATATAATTTTTTTTAACAGCCATATTGTAACGCCATAAAACTGTACGTGAACATCAGGTCCCTGCAGCTTTTTCCTCTTTATTTCATATCCTTCTGGGTCTATTATTACATCAGACGTTTATAAACTTTTAACATTCAGTATGATGAATAATGCAAATATACTGGCAGTAAGTCTCCATCACAGGAACACATGGACTGCACATCATGACTTATACATACGTGTTTTCCGGGCAGAATCCTCCACAAATAGAGAAGAGATGTCCTCGTCCACGCCCGCCTCGTTGCGGGCGATGCATGTGTACGCGCCCGTATCTTCGAAGTGGACGTTGCTGATGTGCACCTCGCTTCCATTAGCTGCATACAAATAAAAAAATAAAGATCTCAAAATAAAATAAAGATGTGAACTTTCCCTCCAAACATCTTCTAAATCACTCTGGACAGAAACAGCGTGATGGCTCCATTTATACGAGTGCTTCTAATGGGACACTGAAATGGTTTTGATATCGGCTGAAAAATGTATAACGTTCTCAAGTTGTCATGTTGGGTTAAACGTCTGACTCTGGTGAAGCATCAGAAGATAAAAGCCTCCACAGGGTGTATCGTGGAAGTGAGAAAGATCTAGATCATGACCGTGATGTCAGTCATCATAAGCAGTGGGCATCAAGGCCATATAAAGCTTCTTCAGAATGACAGCAATCAACATCTGCTTGTGAAGAAACATGGGAGCAACATTTTTAGGTGTGAACTCGGCTAGTGTAAAAGCTATAATTGATAACTGCTTGTGAATGCATAAATGCAGTTTGTACCCCTAAAGTGTGCAATTTTTGCATTTAAAAACCATCATTAATTTTGCAATTCTGTTTGGTGCTGCTAGCGTTCTGTTTGGTGCTGCTAACGTTTTTTCAGAAAACTACACAGTCTGTTTTACGTTTGCACACACATTTATGCATTTGGCACACGCTTGAAACTGTAGGGACTTAAAGTGCACTTAAGATATACATTTTAACAGTACATGTATTCACCAGGAATTTAACCCATGACCTTGGTGCTGCTAGCATCGTTCTCCATGAAAAACATTTATGGAATTGGCTGTTGGAAGTAAATCACAACATAAATAATATTACGATGCTAAACAGTTTTTTGTGACTTATTGTTATTAAATTTAGAGAAGCACAGCCATATGGTTATATGTTTTACCTTGAAGTGTGAGTTGTTTGGAGAGTTTTGTAGTGATGTCCATGCCGTTCTTCAGCCATGAGAGCTGTGGGTCTGGAATGCCCTCTGCGTAACACCTCAGACTGGCTGTGACTCCCGGCTCGCGTGCTTGGCTCTCCGGGTACACCCGGATGACCGGAGGCACTATGAGAACAAAGAGGAAAGAACAAGAGCAAGCAAAATAAATGAACAAACGAAACATCAAACAAACAAATGCATAGACAAAAATAAACAAAGGACACACTGAATGGCTGCAATGACAAAATCACAATAAAGTGTATTTTATTATTTATTAATATTAGCCCTACGATAGCTATTAAAGGCAGTGTGTAAAGAATAGCCATTACTAATGCACTATTAATAAAGACTTTTAAACATAATATATATGGAATCAATTGAGGTTTGTGAGGACAAA
This sequence comes from Ambastaia sidthimunki, assembly GCA_036877625.1. Classification (NCBI taxonomy): domain Eukaryota; kingdom Metazoa; phylum Chordata; class Actinopteri; order Cypriniformes; family Botiidae; genus Ambastaia; species Ambastaia sidthimunki. Next base: position 8,797 of record JAZGTK010003418.1, read on the forward strand.
AACTCAACTGCACATGATCAGAGGAACTGGAGAGGACTGCTGCTGAGTCATCGATCTCTAAATTGAGATTCATTGATTTCATGAAGTATCTCTCAGGAAGACAGAAGCGAAAACAAGGAACAATAAATAAATCATCTTTCCTCCCTACATTTAACCAGTTTGCTTAATTTAGAACTCTACCAAAAAGGAAAGAAAATGTTTGGATAGTGGTAGCAGTGGGAACCATATTAAAGCTCACAAAGAGGCTGATTTAATGAAATGTTTTGCTTCAAAGACCAGGAAGTGGAATTTTGAGCTATAAGCCTTCAGGGACTCGGCCTGTTTGTTATGGAGTTCAGAACACAATTAGAATCCAGAAGTCATTGAGAGTAAAAATGGTATTCTAAGGCCCTTTTGGTGTTTTCAAGATTAGCTCAAGGCTAATGAGCAGATTATATTAAACACTAAAGAGGAGTGAAAGCAAAGCAGAGTATTGAAGAAATCCGGGACAGAATATCAGCAAACCATCTGAAATAAAGACACAGAACTTTTAAATGAATTACAGCCCATGTCATTCTATCCTATTTAGATAACAGTGAAGAAAGTTTTTTTGATATGAACAACATTTAATTTAACTTCAGCTATCTTCTATGTTGCATAGTTGGATCCATGACAAAACATTCTTTAATCAGAGCCACATAACTTTGGTCTCATGAGCCTAACTAGAGAAAATGAGAAAACTCTATCTTTCCCATTCTTTACTAAGCTTAACCTCGAAATGTTATGAAATCCCTATGAAATGACTTTTCTGTCCGTATATGAGCGTATGCATGCCTGGATCTGCCCTTGTATGTATTTGATTACCTGGGGATCGAGTTGAGATTGTCCCCAGTGTGAAACACATCAGAGCTGACAGCTCTATCACAAAACTCTCATGGCCCCTGGTCTCCTCCAATCTCCCTCCTTTTATTCCTCTGGCCTCCGATTCTTTGTTTTTCTCTGGTTTGATTTTCTGTGAGAATAAGCAAGTGTTTCGGCTCGAGAGAGTGTAAGTCCGCCATCACTGGACCGGATAAATTCTCTGTGTGTATTTGTTCCTCCGTGAAATTGAGAGTTAGATTTATTCGTTTATGTTTCTCTTTGTCTCTCTTGGCGCACTGACGTTCCATTACATGCAAGGCAGGGAATTGTGTGTTATTCTGGCGCCTGTGTGTGTAACGGTGCTGATGAGCTTTCAGTGTTCTGAATCAAAGTTTCCTCTCGATTTCACCACCTCTGAGACCCAGCAGGATTCTGTGAGCCCATCCGACCCCTTTAATTTTCCCTGCAAACACGGCTGCTCTGAAACATATGTGAGCTCTTGGGGGGGCAGATGTCTTTAACAAACACCTACAGCCACAACACACACACATATATAAACTACACAGCATAATGAATAGCTGGCTAGTAATAGGCTTATGTTAAAAACAAGCAATACAGGCCTTTTTCTGTTTTTCAATACTTTCTTATGCTATAATAATGTATTGTTTATTCTTTATTTGGGAACTTTTCTCAACAAATATTTCTATATTTGGTTAATTCATCTGCATATCATGTAATTAATTACATTCAAATTAAAAATTGACAGCCCTAACGTAAACACATATTCCCTGACACATACAGCGCATCATAAAGAGGTTTATTCATAAAGAGGTTTATTACTGTTCACCTTGGTCAAGGCAAAATTCTGCCTGGAAAACAAAGTGACATCATTATATTGTCGTTATTCAAAATGATATAGGTGCTAATGACAAAAATTTAAAGCCAAAAGGTTGGGAGTCATTTGCGGCACACCGTGCGAATGGAAAGCAGCTGCCTCAGAGGCACGTAAAAGCTTCAAGATGAGCTAAAACCACAAAAAATTAAGTGTGAACAATATTCCATGTCACTCGGCCATAAGGAAGCATAATTAGGTAAAGCAGGACCACTAGTGCTTTCATGACTCTCAAGACAAAAGGAGAACATGTGTCACCCCTAATTAATTTTCCATTTCCTCCCAGCTCTTTCCATAATCAATTGCTAGGCAACCACTCTGGAGGCAAGTTCAACTGTTTTTCATCCAATTAAAATGTGATGTTATCATATAGGGGCTTTTGATTGGTATGTGATTCCTGAGTCAATGAGAAATAGCTGAAAAGAACAGCATAACTGATGTTTTGTCTGCTGGATTCCAGCACTGGATGTTGAAGTGACCACCAGGCTCCCTAACTAGCCTAACCAGTTAGGAATTGCTGGTGAGCAGCAAGCCTATGCAAGACCCGCAACAAACCAAAATTAAAAAATTCAAGCTGGCCTAAACCAGCTTGAATGAGACTCATACTGGTCTAAGCTGGTCTTTTCAGTATGCTAGTTTGAATGATGGAAAATTCAAATGGTTCAAACAGTTTTACCCTTTAGAAAAACAGTGGCATACCTGTCATGAAAGTGTGTTTTAGATTTTGCCCAAATGTGTTTGAATATTACATACCATTAACCTGCAGGGTGTGTGTCTGGAAAAGCTGTTCGTATCCATCTGCATGGCAGGTGTAGTTGCCCATGTGTGTGGTGGTGATCTTGGTGATGTACAGTGATCCATCATCTCCAAAATCCTGTGAAAAAAACTCATGAAATCCACATGCCATCACATGATCTCACAAACCGAACAATGACAAACAACTACAAACAACAGCACACAGCTAGAAAATGTCACGATACACTACAATCAAAATTAGCTCAAATGCATAACTCTGCAAACAACAAGAGAGAGAGAGAGAGAGAGAGAGAGAGAGAGAGAGGGAGATTTTCTTTATAAAACAGGGTAATCAATAAGAGCAGATTGCAGTGGACATTTGCATCAGTTGTGCTGCGGGCTGTCATTAAAGTGCTACACACACCATTTATTCTTTACACACTGCCTTTAAGAAAACATCAAACTCTGAGAGAGATTCAATACACAGAACACACTGCGCTATATAAGTGTGATCCAAAAACCTGCCTTCATGCAAATTATATTCAAAATCTATCATGTAAAATTCATGACACACTGCAAACATCACTTTTTTTATCTTTTTTATTCCGTATGTTGTCCAGTAAAAACTTCGGAAATGTATGACAAAAGCATAACTTTGTAAAATAATAAGAAACTTATTTTTAAAGAATACATCTTACTCCATTGACAAAGTTTTTTCTTGTTTAAGAAATAAAACTCACTCAAGTCTGTTTAATTTATGCTTAAAATAAAACACTTTTTTAATTTAATAATGAAGTAAGATAATTAATAATTAAATACTGTACTTTTTGCTATTCTTATAAACTCTTACACAATTTTGCTTCATGTAACTTCTTTTATTTTGTTAGATATTGTAATTGGAAAACAGATCAAATCAGTGATGGAGAAAATGATTTGTTTGCAGTGTATTGCTCATATTTCACACAGCGTTCTTAAACAGCCACACAAAACAACGTCTACAATTAATGAAGCGCAGCGGTTTGACAGTGCCACCACGCACCAGCGTAACATTCAGAACTCTGCTCATTACAGATCACAACCTTTAGCGAGCAAATAAACAAGCTTCTTTCATCCCGACGATCCCCTAATGAGTGAAAACAGCGGTACAGAGAAAAAACGTTTCATAAAAACTCAGTAAGACAAAACACAGGGGCCTCTGAATATGAAAAAAATCTGATGGCACAAAGACATTTGAAAGTATGATGACAAGAGAGGAAAAAAGAAGGAGCGAGTAGAGCAGCAAACAGCATCTGAGAAAACAGAAGCCCACAGAAAGAAATAACATCAATATCCAGACAAAATGCTGCTGTTTTTCAACTGACCTTGAAACAGTGACTCACGGACACCAAGTGTTTCCTTAAGGATGACTCAACCAAATGTCTGATCAAATCTCTTCATTTAGATTAGGTTGCAGCATCCGGATAAACTTAAGCCAAGCTTAAACTGTATGATTTTTAATACTTGTTTACATTTGTTGTATGAGTATGAATTGATCTCAGCTATAAGCCACGTCACATGTGGGATATCAGTTGTCATTAATGTCAGACAAGATTGGAAAAACTGACCTACGTAAGAAGACATTACTGGAGCAAAAAACTGATCACAATGTTTATTATTTGGCGAACAAAAAACCAAAGACTACAGATTTCAGCCAAGGATCTTTTAGGATTTTCAAAAATTGTCTCAAACAGCCAAATCGTGGCCAAAATCGTAGTGTGTGCACAGCTTTAGAATGATGCAAAAATGAAAACACTTGACAACTTGAGTCTCAGCTCACATAAAGAAAAAAACAAAACACAAACAATATCTTTTCATATTCCAACTGTTTCTTCAAAACTATGTTGAGATGAAGTGGAGAGCTTCTGTCTCCAGCTTCTCAAATGTTGTCTTGAGAAACAGACCTTAGTAACCTCACGTGTCTCTAGAGCTTCAGATAAGCACAGAGCACAGTGACAGAAAACAGAAATCTGTTTTGAAAGTGTATTGGTGTAAAAATAACTAGTAATACAGTACACTACACTAATGATTTTAATGTTAGTACATTTCAGTAGCCTGACAGTAGCCCAGCAGCTTAAAAAACAATGTAGATTTTCTAGTAAAAAGCTATTTTTTCAAATGAGCAGCAGTGTTCTGTGATAAAATCCTACACTGTTGATTTTGATATCACTTTCTATTGCACATATAGCTCTACAGATGACTGCACAAAGATACTGCCCTTAAAATAGCTTCAATTAAGTTCCTCAGTTCACACTTTTATTTGTAGCACAAAAAACTCCTTTTCTAAAGGGAAGCTTAATTCTACTTTAACTCCCTCAGCTAATGAGTAGCTTATACTTTAGCTCGGAAAGCTACGGTTTCAAAGTAGCTTCCCTTACACAGGTGTGCCTCATTAGGTCTTAATATAGCACAGGACGCTGCATAATATAGTGGCAAGATGTGCCATAATTAACCCTACAGAAAATGACCAGGGAAAGACGACAGCAGAAATTCTGAAGCAGCTCAACAGTGCAAGAACCTTAACCTGGTCTTTAGCTATAAGGTGTAATGTAGTGCTAGAATTGATTAGCTTTATGGTTTTTTTAACTGTGGAAGCTCATAGACATCCAAACCTACCTGTGCACCTACCTGAGATTGAATCTGTAGACAGGAAATGAATCCAAACAGCAACAAATCAGTTTCAACAATCATTTCAGGTGTCATGCAACAAAGCAAAAGCAATCTTTGCTGTGATATAGAATACACATGCAAACATGGTTATTTCTGGTACACAGAGGTCTAATTAAATCATTTGCATGTGTATATTTGTGACTTACATTTAAAGGGAATTATATGCAATCTGGCTGAAAGATTGCATTCAACACTGTGAAAAAAATCATTTTTGCTCAGTTCTTTCCTACTGATCTTTGATAAAGTTTTGCCCAGTTTTTTTGTTTAGTTTCGGATTGTTTAAAGTTAAAAAAAGAGAAAAATTCATTTTCTTTTTGTTTTACGAATTTAGAAAGTAGTTTAAAATAATGGTTGCGTGGCATTGATCTCAGCAGAATCCCATGATGCAACACTCGGCAAGCGGCATCATTTTCAGAACATAAACGTGCAGAAGATGAAAATAAAGATATCCAGAAATTAGACATTAACCCTTAATTGCACTGGAATGAATGAGTTTCTTTCTGATAGTAGACAGAAAGAACGAAATAATATATGAGACAATAAAGAGCTTTCTGTGGTCAAGGCTAGAATGCATGTGAAGGCTGTGGCAGTCATGTGCGGGATACATTTCAAGGACACTTGAACATTTTTCTCCATATCAGAGAATCTTTCGCCTTAGGTCTGTATGTTATTCTGTAGAGCTCTGAGGTTTAATCAAGCTCTCCTCTGAGTCTATAGATTATTCATAGAGATGCTATCAAAATACACAGTGATGCTTATACTGTACATCAACATGACTGGCCATTTCAGCAATCCACCATCTCTAAGACTGTATAATTATTTAGGTATTGTATGGATATGCATTTGTGCAGGCATGAACGAGTGTGTGTGTCTACATAAGAGCATGTGTGTTTGTGTGTATGTGTACATGTTTTTTATTCGCATGTGGGCTGCAAGGTGAAGGTTCTAAAGATGAATCTTGTCAGCCAGGACCTCCTTCTTCATTTAAAGGGCTTATAAACGTTTAATGTACGGTGGATGATAAACAGACTGTTGCATCTCTGACTGGTGTTGACTCAATAGAAGAATGTGAGCCAGGCTTTTGGCTGATCAGATACACATACAACACAAAAGCACACTGTTACATACGTCAATGTTTTTTGATGAAAAAGTTTGATAAAGAAAACCTGTTTAGAAAAATAGTAATGTATACTGGTAATGTTCCTGACAATATATTTCTGAGATAACTTGCAGCGTGTCAGGAAAACAAAAGCTAATCTTCTGCAGTGTTCCCTTTGGCAGAAATGTGCAACGTTTTGTACCCCACAAAAACATCATTTCATCAACTTTTTTCAACTCATGTTTTAGTCATCTTGTAAACACATAAATGAAACAGCTTTAACAATTCACACGTTCTGGTATATTAATACCCACAACAGACATTTTGAATCAACCGGCACCTACAGACAAAAATATATAATATGTATGTAGTTGATATCAAACTTTTTTTATATCAAATGTAGTTGATCAAACTTCTTCTGATATCAAACCACATCAAAGCCACAACAATATTAAAGACCTCCCCACTCCACTCACAATTTCTATCTGATAAAAACCTGCGTTTTCAGGTCTTTTCTTTGAGAGACTAAAATGACATTTCATTTTTGGGTGACCTATCCTTTATTGATGGATAGATGATTACATTCATCATAAAAGACATTTAGTTTCTCTGTAGGATTTCTCCCTCAATCCTCATTTACACTGACTCGCTTTCTATTAAGTCCTCGCTGTGTTGAATGATGATGTACTACAGTGTGAACATCTAAAACACCCCTTAAATCTTAATTTGATATCACAAAGAAATGTTCCATCAGTTTGAGTTGGTTAAGGGCACTATAATTAATATATATTACAACTTGAGTGTGGCACAACTTCAGAAGATGAAAAAGCCATCAAAAAACTGAGACTTTGGTGCCTTGCTTTGATTTGAGCCCTTATTGTCTTGTGGCTTTCTGTCTTGAAATTGCATCTGGCTTGAATCTCTTTGTTGAATGTTTCACTCTAAATTCCATTACTTCAAAGGCGAGGTTTAGTTGAAAGCACATTAAGACAGATGAGGTGAATTAGATGGAATGTTTTATCTCACACCATGTCACATCATCAAACAATACTACTGTATGGTGTGTGTTGTGTGTGTATTTGTGTGTCACCCTTTCGAAGTGTGACAAAGCATTTTTTAGCTTAAAAGCAATGCCACTCTCTTTCAAACAGCCTTAACAAGGTGGTTGACCGAAACGCTTTCCAGACGCTCAAACGCACACACTTGACCAAACGTGTAAAACTGAAGGGTAGTGAAGCTAAAATGGGTTGAAAGGGGGCGTGTCACTCACATTAATATCTTCTAGTTCCAGCATGTTGAGGGTGTGGTTATTGCGTCTCCAGACGATTGGTGGCCGCCGGTCACCCGTGATAGCACATGTGAGCACTGCACTCTGACCCACTGTTACCGTGGTGACACTCACTTTCTGGTCATCGGGAAGGCTGAGCTGATAGACCTCTGTGAAATAAGTGAGAGGAAGTGCAGGTTAATTTGACATGTAATAGCTTTATTCTTTCTTTTCTCAGTAAATCTATAAGATGGTGCCCACATGTCCATTGAAATCTATTTTCAGTGCACTTCCATTCATCACAGTTCATGAAAAATGATCATACTGTTTAACTCCTGTGGACTTTTGTTCTGGTGTCAATTATGAGCAAAGTTACGTCTACTTCCTGTGATTTCCTTTGAGGAGAAAGTGCTATCCACTTTGTCAGTTTCCACATTACAGCTGTGATTTTCACTTCCTGTGACTTCATTAAAACAGTTACCCACTTCACAGACACTTACAAACAAGTGCAGTATCAACATGAAAAACAAAAGTTGGCTTTCATGTTTCTGTCCTGCAGTTGTTAAGGTCTTGCATAAAGAATACAGAGCAGCTCTATCAATTATGGTCTTAATAAAGTAATAATTCAACCAAAAAATTACAAATCTGTCATTATTTACTCCCCCTCACACTGTTTCAAATCTGTATGCTGTTCATTTTTAATGAAACATAAATCTTATTCTCTGTCCTACATTTTTGATTTGGCATGTCATGTTCTGTTACAATACATAAACAAAAGCAGTACCATTTGGCTAAATATGAATGCCTTTATATGTAAACTGTTAAAATGTCTTCTTTAGTCTTCCACAAAAACAATGCATACAGGTTTGAATCAACATGAGAGTGATACACATAGACCTTCAGTCTTTCTTTTGAGTTTTATCATTTGATTAATTAATTGGCAAAAACTGAAGTAGTTTAAGGCACTTAGTAAGATCTAGACTGTACTGATCTACTCGATCTGCTGATGAAATATACTATTCTCTATTCTCAGACACTTTTATCTATATATATATATATATATACAGGTGTATTTATATATACACCTTAGTCCTTATACATGGAGAACAAAGCTGCCCTCAGATGGTGTTTAAAAAGTTACCCCGCTGCAGTCTGACTACATAAGCAACCTACTAAGACAGCATCCTTACTGAAACTCTCCATCATACCTGCAGACACACACACACACACACACACACACACACATAACTGATAGACCATAATTGATAGAGCTGCTCTGAATTCTTTATGCAAGGACCTTAACAACCGCACACACACACACACCCTTAAGAAGATCTAAGATCAGAGGCTACAGCAAGACAAAGTCATGTGGTAAAAAGACAGACTCCCTCAATAAATGCCCTGATGATGGTGTATTTATGAGCTCCATCAATCAGCTCCAACTCCTCAGGAAATTTGACGAGGATCTAATGCTCTACACAACTGAAGTCGCTGTATTGCCCAGGGCTGGAGCTGAGGTGGCTTTACAATCTGACTCATAGCTTCACAACACTCTTTATAATGATTGCGATCGGCTTTGTGCTGCTTACAGCGTTTGTCTCCTGACAGCATTACTTAGATTTAAAATTAAGATTTTAATGACGGTAGGAAATAACAGCTGTTCCTATGAGCTTCTGAGCAGAAACACAGAGCAGTTCATTACGAAGGCTTCTAAAGCTATTCAACTTTTTGGAAAATAATGATCTCCACAGCCAATACTGAACACCGGCATTCAGTCATAATAGGATAAATGTTAAAAGATTAAAAGATCCTCATATATAATTTCTTTGCTCTTCTGCAGTGTGAGAGCAATAACAGCCAGATGCCAAATGCTTCAGTCAATCTAATTAATGGAAAGATCTCCTCTCTTTGACTTCCAGTGGAGCTGTACCGCGACCTTTCGGGTTAACTGAAGCCCGCCACTCAGAGCAGACAGAGAGCAGCCTTTAATCCAGAGACATCACAAGAATCTCATTAAAATGAGGAATAGGAAAGAAAAGAACAACTTTGAAAACTTCCCACAATGCAAAGCACACACAGCACATTCATCTTCATTGGTTTGATCTCCCTTCCATGATCATGTTAATAGCGTCTCAGATGATATTTTAGGTGTTTTAAATTTAATTCACACACAGAGATGCATGCAAGTGAAAAACATAATCAGGCCGAGATGAAACAAATGGGAACATGGGTTGGGGTTTCTCAGATGATTATGCAATTTAAGATTTTGGAAATTAGAACCAGCTTGCGCGCAAGACAAACATGCTTCTCGCCTCACAAACGGTAATTTTGCGTTTCGGCTCTGTGTTCTCATTTAAAGCTAATTTAGCAAATTAGCCGGTAATGCGTCTTTTCATTGTGTGGCCCTCAGCTCACATAACAAATAACATAAGCAGAGTTTCTGCAACTCTAATTTAACATAAAGGTGAGCTGTACTTCCTGTCTTCATGAGTAATTTCAGTGGGACACTTTTAGGAATGTTTACCACAAAAATGTATAGATGCATAAATGAAATCTAAATGATTCAGGTAATGAAACTCTTATTAACTTAAATAGGCATTTAAAACCGTATGGGAATATGACATAATATTGTGCTGCATTTAACATAAGGGTTAATATCAAGCCATTAGTCCAAAACTCTAGTTGCAGGAAACTAATAGCTGTGAAAAAATGTGTTGCCGTTTTCCTGTGCTGTATCTAGACATCAATGTTCTTCCATACCAGTGACCTTCCTAATCACCTGATACCTGTCAACCAATCATTTTATGAGAGTGCTGTCAGCCTGTGACACATAATAACAAAGACATCAAAAGATGATGGAAACAACAGCATGACTTTTTCACCCTTTGAACAACATGACACCCTTGATATTTTTTCTTGTTAATTTACATTGTTATTTATATAGCTACTTGGGGGTAACTAATGGCATGACACAACAAACCTGCTTAGCTCCAGAACACTGAATGCAACAGACCATGTGGTTCATTTGTAATTACAAAAAACATAAAAAAAAATATAGCTGTTTATCTTTCAGAGACCTGCTTGAGAAACTCTAACAGCATTGGGTGAAACAAAAGAGCAGAAATTTGTGCTAACAATATTTTATGATGCTGTAACTAGTTAATCTAACTAAATTGACAAACCGGGTAATACTCTGAGGGGTGCAACACATTAAACCATGAAATCAAAACTAACTTATTCTTATTTTTACGGAATATTGTTGTATTTATTATGATTAATCAGTGAATGTCAATTTTTAATGCATGTGCCCTCTTTAATCATAAACATTAACCCGTCCTCCCTTACTAAACTACATCTATTCTTGATGATGTGTGCCTCAGCGTGAGGGCGGGACTATATTAATTGTCCAATGGTCAGGTCAGGCAGTTTCTACCCCCTTGATTTCCAACGATCCAATCAATTCCCAAAGAACAAATTCAAGTCTTGCCCTAAGTTTTTTCTCCTTTCAGAAGCTGCTTAACTCAGATATGCATCATCATAGGAAGAAAAGACAGTCACATAAGACAGAAACATCAGTGTTTGTGGTGACTTTAAGAAGTCTTGATTTTGCTCCTAAAAAAATAACTCCAAAAAATGATACCAAAAAATATTGGTATAATAAACTCATTCATAAATTTCTTACTCTGTAATGTTTTCCATCAAATCATAAAAAGAACAGGGAATTATGAGTGCAAAAAGCACTATTAAAATGTTGTGCAACCGGTGGACTGTATTTTAAAGCCACTCAATTGCTTTCTGTAAAGAACAGACATTAAAGGCATTATCTTTCCTTTAGCCATACAATAATCTTCAATAATCAATAATCCTATAGTCTTGAATGACACATCCATTATTTAATTGCGAATGTGCAACAAAACACAGGATCAGAAAAACCTGTGCAATTATTTTTGGAGAAACTGTTTCTTTAAGTGATTGTCATTGGCAAAATAAAATCTCAACTCTGACTAATACAATACATAAAGCCTGACTACAGTAAATGCAGCAACTCAAAACAGGCCTGGTGTGTGTGTGTGTGTGTGTGTGTAAGTAATACTCTGACACCATCTCCAGCTTTCAGTAATATCCTCCCTAACCATTCAATTACACTGCTTTGTGTCTTAATAGATTTGGAATTTGCTCCAGGGCGAGCGACTGCGCCTTACAATTCCCTGTAGGATCGAAAGGCGCATGAATGTTTCAGAACAAGCAGAGCAACAGGGAGATGATGACTATGTATTTGTGTGTCTGTTTATAGAACAGAGAAAAAAAGTGAGTCTGTAAATGGCAATGGCATAAAACACCCAGATACGCCCTAAACAAAAATCAAGACTGAAAGACTGCAAACAATATATTAACATTATGGTGGGTGATTTCATAACACAAAACACTGTGTCAACATTTATGATGAATGAGGGTGCAGTTAGAGGTTCTGCCCTCATTTACAACATGTGCAGCAGATGAGTCTCCCTTGAGACTACGACAGCAGCAGCAGGATTAAAAGTGAAGTGGACCTTTAATTCAGATCGAACGTGTTTACATTACAGAGTGGAGAAGAACCGCTCAATCAGAAATCTGACAGGTTATGTTCACACTACAGTGGAATTTGGTTGTCACTCCAGGTTTCAGATCTCATGGGTCGGTTCTTAGTGCTGGGTTTGATGCGGTAGACCACAGTGGCCTGGCATACTGAGTCTGTACCACTGAGAATCAGAACTCTGAAACAGCTCTTTAAAATGCAGAAGGTGCACTCAACCACACCTTGTGTTGTGATATACGGCCTGCCCTTCTCCATCATTTAATCTTCATTTGATGAATTACTGCTGCTGTAATGGCTAGAAAAATGTACACAAACTTCTCTTTGTAATTAAATTCAGCGTTGCTTGTTTTCTGTAGGTGGTAACATTACAGGGCTAATAACTCAGCCAGGGAAATAGCGTTAAAATTTTGTAAACAGGGTGCATCTTTAATAAACTTGATTTATATAACAATGACAAGTGCTTAATTAAAATGCAGTGCAATATTTAAGGGAATTTACTTTACAGGTAAACAGTTACATTTTCTCAGTTACACAAAATTATAGCCGTTCTACTACTTGTTTAAACATAGCCAATGACAAAAGACACTGAATGACAGGACCTCAATGCCCATATATAATACTGGTATTTTATAAGATTTTTTTATAAAAAAAAAAAACAATGAACACATTTTTCCAACAAGCAGTGATGAGGTTGACTGTCTTTAATCATAATTACGTGCTGCTTTACCACTCAAATCCAAACATCCTCATGCATTCCTACAGACTTCCCTTCACGAGTGCATTTATGAGCCTATAAGTTCTCTCAGATCACTTCAGAATCTTTTAAAAGTGTTGCACGATGAAGTCTGTTAAAATAAAGCCTTCACTGTGACCCAGTCAATGCGAGAGGCTGGCAATGGTAGGCGGACTTCCCCGCCTGTGGAAAATACAATCCGCATGGCCGTCGTCAGCATGCGCTCTTGAGATGATATTAGCATGCCATCACGGTACCCGCAGTTCTAATTGAAGTAACTGTAGCTCGCATTCTAAAGAGAGTGTTCAGGAAAAATGAAGGGATAGACTCATGTGATAAATGAAAGTATATTTCACACCATATTACAAAGCTGCCAAAGAGGTTTTCTTTTGGTTTTCTCTCTAATTTCCCACCTTCCTCTTTTCACACATCCCATATGGCAATCTTTAAAAACCTGTATTGCCTTTTACTGAAGTCAATTTTGTTTCAAGTGAGGCCCTGGTTCTCATCATACAATTCTCCACTGCAATGACATTGAGCGGCTGCTGTATTTGTGTGTGTGTGTGTGTGTGTGCGTTTGTCTGTTTAGCAGATGGAACAGGTGGATTGACATTCTCTCTGGAGGAATATCAGCTCTGACGGATGAAAGGAATGCCATTGTGGGCCGGCGTGGCGCTAAGTAATTGCCTTCTGACTCCACTGGGAGATGTAAATAGTTCGGAGCATGAAGCATACAGATATGCCAATTGAACACACCAATCATGACAAAGGTCCACACAGATGGACCAATCAGCAATGAAGATCATAAGTATACAGATGAAATTACGCCTGTTACAGGTCTAGGATAAGCTGTAATTGTTTAAAGTGATATTGTTCTAAAACACAACTTTTCATCAAACAGTAACTTTTTTAAACCTCATTTCAACTACCCAACTAAAAATTTTAGGTTGTAAGAATGTTTTCCTAAACTTTCCATTTAGTTAAAAATTTTGAATGTTCTAGGAATAATCAAAACATCCTATTTTTTAAACATTATATTAATACTATTGATTGTTGTAAGAACGATATTCAAACTCTTTTTAACTGTATAGTTTTTAAAATGGTTCACTAACAACTAGAATAACATTTTTAAAATATACATTAAAAAGTTGTTGTTACTGCAAATAATTTTTTTGAGCTTTTTGAGAGAGCTTTGAAAGAACTTGAGAAGAATGTTAGCCAATGAGAAGGTAGAGAACGTCTAAAAAGGTTCCCTGTTAGCTGTGTAGCCACCAACCTGATTTGCATAAGTGCATTTTATGACTGCCATTAAAATGTTAATGCACCGTGTCATGTAAATACCTTTGTTTTAACACATCTGCAGATCACAGTTGACTGCATTTTAAATCCAGATGCTGGTTCTATCTACATTCATGAGGAGTCAGATAGATGGTGTGATAAGGCCAGGCATTACTGTTTCTCACCATACTTACACAGCATGTGAAATTCATGCACAACAAGATCTGAGCCCGATGGAAAACGTGATGATACATTAATTGTCTTCACATAGTTATGAGGAACGAAACTACGTTTTAAGCTTTAGAGCTACTTTAAGCCCTGAGGAGAAATGAAAACAGCCCCTCAGGCCAGAAACAAGAGGCCAGAATCTGAGTAAACACATTCAGTTTGTCTCAAAAAGCCTCTCACAGACCATGTGCAAATCACTGCCAAAGGAACAGTCACAGTCAAGAGGCCATGAAGAACCCAGAGACCAAATGATGCAGATGAGATGTGATTTAAAGTTCTGTGTTGTGTTTTAAACTCCTTTTATCTACTCCTTTTACAGCCTCCATATGACACAATAAAACATACGTTTATCTTTCTTTTAGACAGAGATCTTGCAAAACACTCCATCTTTCTCTGGGGAGACCAGATATCCTCCAAACCAAAACTGGCCTGTTTCAGGCTTTCATGGGCTGTCACCCTCCATCAGGACTGAAACCTATGTGATTTCTTCCTGAAACAACCACAAACCAACGTCAAGGCTGAAGCTCTGTTCACTCTTACTTCAGTAAAGACCATCAGAGCAGATTCTACCTTTCCTGTAATAATAAACCAGATTAGATTGTACTAACCTCAGCAGACTAGTGTTTACTAACCTCAGCAGACTACAGCATACTAACCCCAGTAGATTATTATGTACTAACCCCTGAAGACTAATATGCACTCTAGAAAACAACTCTAGAAAACAGTGATACATTCTAGACAATTGGTCGTGAGGCCATAAACTGTTGGCGTGCACATACAAAATTAAGCTATTAAAGTAAATAACAATAAGTTATGATTTCAACAAATAATGTTGAATAAATAATGTTGTTTACAGGTGCTCAGCTGCATCTCACCCATCAAAACATCTACCAACAGAAACAGCCAAAGCTAATGTCAGAGAGAATGATGGAGAACCAAGCCGCTTGACTTTTGATTTATACAGTTAACCGGATCGATGTAAGCCAGACATGAGCAGAGAAAAAGACCAACTGCATTGATAAATTGGATTACAGCAGACTCTCAAGCTTATATCTGTAGGTAAATTGCACACACCAGATCAAACTAACTAAACACATTCACATATTCCTGATCTCACACTCATCTGTAACACTCTCAACGTGAAATCTACTTGTGCAGATTATAAAGTAGTATTTAAGAAACTTAAAAAAAGAGAGAAACATTTGTTGAAAGAAGAAAAGACTGAAAAAAAAGTGTGATGCAGTTCTCTGAACACATCTGACAAAATGTCTTGTTATCTTTTTTTATTTTTAAGTTGAGAAAAACAACAAAAGTAGCCTTGCATTTTTTTTGTTTGCCTGTAGGGCTGTTCCCGCTTCCCAAACTCCCGCTGTGATCGGCAGAAGGGCACGGGGGCAGATTGAGGCAGCGATTTTCATTCCAAAACCTTCCGCTTCCTTTCTAAAAAGCTGCTTTATGTTCAGAAGCCCAGTGTGTATCAGTGGGATTCTCACAACAGAGCTTCTTGCATTATTGTCCTGTTTTTAAACCTTCCTGCACCACACAATTTGTGTTCGGTTTAAATGTCTCCGTCCTCGAGAATGTCAGGGGAAATTGAGTTAAATTGAAATGTCAAGGGAAGATGAGACTAAAAAGGCAAATGAAAAAGAGCAACATGTTGAATGTTATGTGGGAACATTCAGATATTTGCCTCATTCAGACTCTAAGACTGAACCACTCTTAAGTATTTGTATAAAATTGACTTGTATTGTCATGTATTTAAAAACCCGGAATGCTAGACTGTCAAATATATTTAGAATCCTGATTTATTTCTTATTATGATAAAAATTCAACAGAATGTTTCTACAAAAGCCTTAGAAATATCAAGTAGCAAGTCAAAAGCCTCTTTTATACGCTTGATTCCTATTGATAATCCATGTAGATCGGACATTAACCCAATTTAGCATTAGAACTTAGTTTCCAGGCTGACACAAACTCTCTGTAACTAATGTTACTTGCATCTTGAGCTATAAAGTTAATTAGTGTGCCTCAGTTTCTCCTCACTAAATCTGTTAATGAGGAAAATCTTACCCAGGTTGTCACTGTTCAGTGACTTACTGAAAAATATCAGTGTAGACTTTAATTAGAGTTTAATTAGGATCTATTCACCTTTAAGGTGACCACAGGATCTACGCTTTTAACAGTTGGATGTCACAGTACATTTCTAAGGCCGTCGACCCTGTGGAATGGACTAATGGAAAAATGTAATTCCATTACAGGATGTCCATAGTCCAATCCAGTGATAGCCATACATAAAAAGTAGGTTATTTCAGCTTCTTATTTAGAACACGTTCCTCTGGAACCAAATGATAATGAACAGTTTCATTATTTGAAGGCCAATACTAAGTTGTGGGCCTGCAGTTTAAATTAAAGACGTTACAGAACTTACAACTTAAAACATTAAAAAAACTTGACTAACGTTCTCATAACCAAGCAATAATGTTGATACAGTGTCTAAGAAACCTAAAAACATTCCTGAAACTAATTCCAAATTAGTACAACGGAAATAAATGGAAACATCTTACTATTGTAATGTCCTTACTGGTTGCACAAAACATATATACATGTCAATCATTAGCGTTAAAAAACGAATCATTGATTGAAATCAGATTAATGAATCTCTCTCCACCGAAAAGTTAAATTTTCCTACGATTCCCATTACAAATATAAAGAGATCTATTCTTCCACTGAGAATAATATGTAAATGACATGCAAAATGTAATTAAATTGGCTCATGCCTGTAACTGAGAGCAAAGTGCATGCAGACATTTTTCTACAATTCTATAATTACCCGTCGTATTATTAACGAACGACACCGAGAAAAGTGTCACAGTTACTAAATGTTATCCAGTCTTGACAGTGCTAATTATGCAGGTGTAATTTTGTTTGACTTTGTACATTTTTACGTCTTAAATATCATTCCATCAAAACTCAACACTCACCGAAAGCAGTGTAGAATTCATCTCTAGTGAGATGCTGGTCATCATTTATGTCATTATATTTGAACAGGTCGAACAGCGTGCACTCAGATGCTGTCCTGCCCAGACCTTCCTGCTTGATGACCTGCACAATACAAAAAATAGCAAGAATATTAGACAGTATACAAACTGCTGTTAAAATGAATGTTACTGTGGATATTAACATAGTCTAGCGTTTGCATGTCTGTGGTAGCAACTGTGTCAGAGGTCTGTTCTAAAGGGCCACGGAAATAATTCTGCACAAGAAGGATAGCAAGAAAAGCATATTAACTTTATACAGAAGGAGGAGAAAGCTCTCCATCTTTTTTATTGATGTCAAAGGCTGTGAATACATTAATCTGTCACATCTGCAGAAACTAGCCAAATCAAGCAGATGGACAGGTTATGTGACATCTTAAAACCCATGATTAAAAGTAAAGACCCAGACTATATTAAATACAGGTTCAGTGGCAATGAGAATAAATATTCCTTGTGCTCAAATGTCTACAGTATGTAAGTCATGACAACAGTAATAAAAGTTTGAATTTTAAAGTACATTTTGGTGCAGTGTTGGACCAAGTAAAATTTGTGTTCAGGAGCCTAACTAGTTTAGAACTACTGTACACACTACTGTAAAAATGTGATTCTGATCTACTCCAGAAACTGTGATTCCTGGTTTCTGATAGGCGTCCAGAACAAAGCAAGACTTTCATACCAGTTTTATGCTGAAAGACAGAAGAGATTAGTGTAAATGTTGTAGCATACATTTATCTATGCCAGAAATATCTGACGGTAATTACAGTAAGTGAAATAAAGCTGGAGGGATTAGGGGTTAGATTCACTGTGGATTACAGTAAAGATTTTGGAATTTTGGAGTGTATGAGGTGATTTTGGAGTGTATGAGGTGTGAAGAATCATAATCAATCTATCACTGCTATAAATTGGTGGGAGATCTATCAAAATCAATAATGTACTTTTATATAAACTGAATTTAATATAGACGTTGTGCTGATCTTGTGTTACCTTGCCTGGCTGCTGATCTAAGCACACTGTTATTTCCTGAAAGCTTTCACATGCCTAGTGCTAAGCCTGACCTGAACTGACTTACAATGCATCTAAAACAGAACTGCATGTTCAGATTCTATCCTGTCATTTTAGTATCTGTTGCTTGCTTTAATCCTCTTACAGAAACTTTTGTTAGCAGCTCAGAAACCCACATTTGCTGACCTTACTCTGACCTCTGTTGCTATGCAGGGTTGCCAAGTACCTTTCGCTTTTAGAAGTTTGAGAAAAACAAACAGAAAAC